>KZ308841.1:2221771-2302020 GCA_000376725.2 Ladona fulva | reverse complement strand
CATTTTTGATAATGCTGGTTAAGTAAGTTCGCCTTTTCTATCGACGTATTAATGATAATTCCTTCTTCGTTAGTTAAGCTAGGTACGGAAGACTGACCGCCACGAGTCTCACGCACATACGACCAAAATTCTTTCTGATCACTTCCTAGTGATTCTAATAAGGTTCTAGATCTATATTCCTGAATTTCTTTATTAGCTTCCTCCTTAACTAGCTTTCGCATTTCTCTATACTTTTGTTGCTCTAACTCAAAATTAGCTCCGCATGCTTTAAGTTTCCTCAATCGGGAATGAATAAGTCTCTGCTTCCTATGCAATGCTCGCAACTTCGGCTTTGTCCAACGTGGCTCCTTACGCTCACGCATGCTTTTGGTCGGTACGTATTTAGCTAATCCATCTTTGATAATGCGGAGAAACTCATTCCAACTATCATCGATTGTGTTTTTACCCACAAAACAACAAAAATCGTCCCTTCTCTTGTTAATATAATCCTTGAACTCCGAAAATTTCGCTTTGCTAAATACGTATACTACCTCGGCGGTTTGAGGGTTTTAATTATAACTGCCTTCATTTCTGCCGTTATTACGTCGTGGTCTGAAATACCGTCAACTATATCGACACTAGTTATCAAGTGTGGGTGAGAAGAAGATACCATTAAATGGTTATTTATTGAGATGTTTTATCTTATTTCCTTTTCTAAGGAATTTCAACTGATGCATGAAATTGGTATATTTGAAAACTATTCTCGACAAAATACCAGGAATTTGCTGATTTTATTTAAAATGTGGATTATAGTTTTGTTACTCTTTTAAGTTCAGCGGAAGGTTTTGCCAGTATCTTCGATATCAGAGAGAAGAAATAGGAGCATACCATTTATTTGTGGGTACCAAAGACCGCTTTTTGACATGATCCCAATCAAGAGGGCACTCCTCAATTCTTCACAACGATTCTCAGAAAAAACGCGACTACCGTAATTCAAAAGAGACAGAAGGAACGTAGTTTCGATTTACTTGTAAGGATTGTGTTATGAAATTACCGAATAGAGGAGAGGAGCAGGAAGATTCTCCTTTTTTCCCGAGTATATAATACTCTGCCTTTACTACGGCGGTACATTAGGGAACACATTCCAAAATATTAATGTCCTCTAAACCCTACTTCCCCTTTGAATGATCGTTCCGAAGCCCTTCATCCATAACCCAGCTTTCTTCTTGTTTCCGTTTTGATTCATTCCCTCTCCTCACAATTTCCTCAAGTTTCATCCCACACCCAGCAAAACCCGCTTTATACCTATCCATACACTGCCAAACTAATTCCAAACTCTCATCTTTTACTCCGTCAAAAGTACTCATCCGTTGTACATTAGCCTTCTTACCACAGACACCGCTCCCGTTTACCTTTGCATGTGAAGGTGGGATGGGTATCCTGAGAGATACTTAATATTTGGATTAAATCGCAGCACATGGCTGGAAATGAGGCCTCCATAGCGTGGGAGAGATTGCATATGTCTTTTTTCCGACATATCGACAGATCGACGAATCCCGGTGAGATTCTATAAAGGCAGGATTACAGACAAGCAGAGTGCTCTCGGACGGTGATGAGTTATAAACGTGATAAGAATCGGGGCAAATGGTGGTGAAGGACCTGAATGGATCGACTACGAGTTGATAGAGAAGAGAGTGTTTATTTTTTCAATACTTCCAAAATAATATCACACGGCATATGAAAAATTTATTTATTTAGCGCCGATCTGAGGGTTATTTAAGGACATTCTGCCGTTGTTTGGGGTTCAGTTAAACTGCTGAGATAAAAGAGTGAAAATATTTCTTATCTAAGACTAATTCACTAAAAAATGTGTACCGATGAGTATTCGTTGGAATAGCATACATTGCCTTGTAATATTTAACAGAATAAGTAGAAAAATAAGATAATTGATAGGAAATTAATGAATGCAAGGAAACATTATTTCTCATTTCTTCATTGACTTTATTTTAGAATGTGGTTGAAATTTGCAATGATATAAATGTCATCTCAATGAAAATACTATACTTTTGTTAATGCTAGATTAAAGAATTTGGGAGTCAAGAGCATCATAACAACCTGTGATACTGTCATTACTGTGGTGCATTTTCGCAATCAAATATAAATATTGAAGCGAGAATTGCATTAGAAGTAAATTCAAATTTAAAAGAAATTCTGATTTTATTAATTTTATGCCTAGCGATAAGATACAAGTAGTGTTGTAATATATATATTATTCATTTTGTAAGTATTAATAAAACATGCATGTGCGCTGTATAAATTACTGATAAAAACTTTTACTTTGCAGGTGAGTTGAAACGACAGCAGTTACGTGAGTGGTGAATTCTGTACATTTCTTTATCATCGCTACTGCTAAGAACATCTCAGCCAATTAATACTGATGAATAAACGTAAGATTACAGCATTGCTTATATACCTCTCTTGAAAACACATGTCAAATAATCACCAGAGGTTTACGAAGCACCTTCGTTTTTAAATATCTCTGCATTGATTTGGTGTTCATAAATATGTATATCTGGCAATTCGAATGGTAAAATGGTAATGAGCCATCCATCGAACCTAGTCTACCAGATATTAATTTCTGACGAATAAAGTTACTTTATTCATTCTAATTCATTTCAGCAATGACTGGGAATAAATTATTTTTATATTAGACATTTCTTTCAGGAGAAACCACTATTATAATTGTGAGGATTGTGAGATGTTTCGCAAATTTCAGATCTACTTTATCTTTACGTACCTCTTTAGTTCAGAATTTTTGTTAATTAAGACTATTTTCTCTCTAATCAGTATTCCGTATTCGAATCCAAAGATCGGATAATAATACAGTTGAAACAGAGCGTGTGCAAACGAAAACTCCGAGAGCGGAGGAAGTTCTCCGCGACGCCGCGAATAAAACACTTTCTTCAAAGTTTGAGACTAAACGGAGAAGTCAAAATTCAATTTGGCATCACTTCCTTGGCTTTCGCACGAGCGTAGCAAGCGTAAAACGTGAGGTAGGAATTTCCTCTCTCTTTCTCCTTTTTGTGAAGGAAACCAGTTTTTCTGCACATTAGCGTGTACAGAATTATAAATTGTAAGCGGAATGACATTGAAATTCTCAAACCAAATCATGCGATTAGATACCGAAAATTCTGAAAATCTTATTGTTTTGTAATGACTTGAACTTGAAATTCTCCATTTCGTCCTCATTTCCACAGCCTTCAGTAAACTGTTGAAATGTCTCTGTTCCTTATGTTTTATTATATATTGCATCTTAAAATTGATGATGATTATAAAATTAATATGTTCAATCTTGACTTCGTGGAATGCTGTTTTAACCATCTTAAATAAAAATCTCCACAAATATCCACTATATATATATATANNNNATAGTAACCATTTTACGAGAATAATATTTCATAATCTTATAATTTTATTTTGGTAATAGAGGTGATTACATAAGACTTTTATGAATGAAAATTTTTGGAATTTATCGTAATATTAAAGCCCTACTTGTGTTTGACGCATCTTGCATAGTAGAATTTTTTTTAATATACCTCATAGCCATTCGTTTATTCTTTTAAGTCTAATTTTGAAACACTTTCTAGATTGTGTTTTTGCGTCTCCGTAGAAATATGACTGAATTCCTTCCTACATGAACGTATTTGTGAAATATATAAGGGAAGTTGTTGCTATGTTTAGGGTTTGCAATCCGTAATTCATTTTTAATAAATTTACATCATGAATGTAATGGAAAAATCGATTTTGCCTGTTTTGCGGCCACTATCTACCGGGAGTTAATTATTCCACTGCTCTAGATATAGCTGTAGGAACGTCGACACCCACAAAGAAACTTTAATAGACGAGGAAGATATCCTTTCAAGTTACGAAAATTTTCGTCGATTTCCCAAAAAAGTGTTTCAACAATGCTAAAGTCATAAACTGAATCCTTTCAAGTTCATGTAATTGCATTTACTAAAGCCGTTTATTCGATCGACCGTATACTTAATGATGAAAAAAGAGTAACTTTAATATTGCGAACTCACCAAATGTCTCAACTTCCTGCCTATCAACTAATGAGGTATTATTTTCGCCCTCACTTCCCTCCGGTGCAGTTCGCAGCAAGAACTAAGTGTGTAACGAAGATGCTATCAGTGCACGATCGAACCTCGTAATTCCATAAGAGAAAAGTGGTATGCGAAACTAGGTTACTGGAAAATGCAGAGTACATGTGAAAGCATAGTTGTTTACTTCCCTGTAACTTAATTAATCCAGGTAGTACGAGAATCGAAGCAATTGAAAAATATGCTTGCTATCGCACTTTCACAAAGCCACAATGTAGTAAATTCATTGTGATAAGTTCAACCTGATGTGCGTGTTTTTAAATTTCTGGATGTGTGATATTTGAGTTATCCATAATTTTGAAAGACAGTCCACAGAAGCATCTAGTTTATGGGTCTAGGAAGATTCCCTACAGTAGGTGCGCTGCCGATGTTTTCGCTACAAAGGTTTCGCTACCGGCGCACAGTGGGCTAGAATCGAAAAAAGCTGGCCAAAAATAAGAAAATGGTTTTTTTGAGCGCGGACTTTGAAACTTCGCATGGCTATTCTTAGATAAATTCTGCATATAACTACCAAATCATTTTCTTTCATTCCTGTGGATTAAAATTCTACAGGGGGTCAAAGTTGACCAAATTTTAAGAAAAAAGCCGGTCTTCGATTTTTCACAAATTTCTTCTACTTCAAGCCAACACTGAACCCAAATAAGCAAAATCATCGAGTAAAAAACGATGCTGTATTATAAACCTACTCTTTATGCTTCATATTACTTGGTTTGAATGATCACGGTAGAATGTTTGCATAGGTTGTACGACAAAATGGAGAACTCATATTTTACGGCAAATTTTCACCTAAAGCGAGGAAAATAGTAGGGATGTACCAAGATATACACGGGCTTACTTATACCACGATGNTTCCTGCCTATCAACTAATGAGGTATTATTTTCGCCCTCACTTCCCTCCGGTGCAGTTCGCAGCAAGAACTAAGTGTGTAACGAAGATGCTATCAGTGCACGATCGAACCTCGTAATTCCATAAGAGAAAAGTGGTATGCGAAACTAGGTTACTGGAAAATGCAGAGTACATGTGAAAGCATAGTTGTTTACTTCCCTGTAACTTAATTAATCCAGGTAGTACGAGAATCGAAGCAATTGAAAAATATGCTTGCTATCGCACTTTCACAAAGCCACAATGTAGTAAATTCATTGTGATAAATTCAACCTGATGTGCGTGTTTTTAAATTTCTGGATGTGTGATATTTGAGTTATCCATAATTTTGAAAGACAGTCCACAAAATCATCTAGTTTATGGATCTAGGAAGATTCCCTACAGTAGGTGCGCTGCCGATGTTTTCGCTACAAAGGTTTCGCTACCGGCGTTCTCGCTACAGAGAGTTTTTGCTATTAAAAAGTTCACTAGAAAAAGTTTTCTAACATAAAACTTTTGTTTTACAGGCTGTATTTATAACGAGGCATGTAGTTTGAGGATCCCTGATACGGGAGAAATAAACTTTAGGAGGATTGTTCCAGGTCCCAAGTTCCTCTACCTGCGACCCCACTGCTGGGGATTACATGAGCAACCAAGTTTAGATGGATTGTTAAGAGCCAAATAGCATTTGTCTGCATGTATAGCGGTATATCCTTAAGTATTCTCGCAAACAGCAAATTAACTCCCGTTAGGTAGTGCCCGCAATGATAAGCATTCATTTTATAAATAGTTTCCCGCCGACAGTCGGAGGCATCTTGTGTAGAATTTGCTAAAGTATAAATATTTTTGAAATTGATATGGCTAGGAATGACGATGATAATTGCGTATCCGCAAGAAAATTCGGACTCAATTTCTTGCTATTTATAATATTTTTAACGATGAAGCTCATATCAAAATTTGGATAATAGGTTACAAGCAACTGAAGACAAAACTACTTACTAAAAATTTCTGTAATTGAATAGTCAAATAAACATCGGAATTAGGAAAATATATTTTTAACCGTTTTCCAGTCCGGTCCCTAATATACAACAAAGACAATGAAATTCTCAGAGGTACAGTTATACAACGGAACCGTTCTTGGTTACTTTTTATAAATAATAAATCTATTTTAGAGTCTTAAAATAACAATGTGATACCTATTACCTATCGGTGTAAAAGGTATCAAACAAATTTTAATGCATATGTTTAATATATGATATTAATATATCTGCTTAAGTATTTTCTAATAATATGAAGAAATTCGTGATATTAGTACGAGTATAACGCCTAAATTTAACATTTACTGGTCAATATTAATGTATTTTGATGAAAATTCAGAAAAATATGAGTGAATAATTTCTCTTTTGCGCGGGTTTTCGTAGCTATGAAAATCATTTTCTCTTTTAGACCAAAGACGTAGTTAGAAAAAAGGCACACATTCTAAATGAGAAACGTAACGGTGTATTTAGAAAGAGAAAATTTAGCAAAGTATAGAACGATATAAAAGTAAACAACAAAAAATTAATCGGAAATTCTGGAATAAGTATCTCACCCAAAAACTTTAAAAATTGCAACAGTTGTATGATGAATTCGCCGTGTCAGGAAAAAGATCCTCTACTCTTCTAAGTGAAAATCTACTTCTTAAAATTTATCGCCAAAATTATATGAGAATGGTGTACCGAATTCGACTTTATATAACAAGAAATACTTAAATTTGGCATCCTTTCGCAAACAAAATTCTTTTTCTATAGTTCCTGAACAATTGAGTTACATGTTTCACGTTTCCTTATTAGGTAATAATGAAAAATGGATACTATAGGCGAGTACCACTTGTGCATTTCTATTATCACCACACTATCGTATGTAACCCTTAAGGAATCTTTTTGTCGTTCTTAAAGTCGTAAGGATTTGAAATTCATAAGATAGCCGTACATGGAAGTTGCCAAAGTATATATCACGTAAAAATTATATGAAACTTAAAAGAGAAAAATATCCGGACAAAGAGCTTTGTACCCGAAATCGTGAATGTACGATAGAGCGCCATAAAATATTTGGAGGGCAGGAAAGTGAAACAGGGATGAGTATTCAGAAGGAACAGGAGGGGCGATAAAAAAGAGAGAGCCCAGAAAAGTAAAAACGGGAGGAATAAAGTGGAAAAATGTAAAAAAATGGTAAATCCGTCGTTGGGAGATGGAATGAAGGAAGTCAAAGAGAGTTTAAGAGAGCTCGGGTGGATCTGGGAGATGAGATATGCATGGAAGACGAAAGTAGGTTTATTCGAATGCGGAAGGGGGAGATTTGTGATGGGTTGGAAAAGAGTTGGAGAGTGAAATAAGGACGAAGTGGAGGAATTCGAAGAAAGCCTAGTGAGAGTCACGCGACACACGAGGTGGTTCATTTGGGACATCTTCCTTGAGAAATAATTCCGGCTGGTTTAGGCTGATATAAGAAAAGCAAAGAGTATATGTATCTAACTTGATGACTGATATTAAAGAAATTATTTCTACTCCTCGTACTCTCAGTATCATGCATAAATCCCTTTCTTTAGCTCATTTCCCTGCACTTTAATCGCAATTCACATCTCAATTACGCTGTTAATTAGGATTTAGAAATTGCTTAGTAGTTCATCCATATTTTCATAGAGATATTTATTTACTCGGTTTGAAATTCACACAATTTAATAGGTACACCTTAGGTTCATTGAACCGAATTCCAAATAGGAGTAAAGGCAGCGTAACTTCATATTTCGATTCAGATGAGCTCAATTATAAGGGAAGCTGTAGTCTTTAAGAAACTTTGCTTGATTCCAAGATATTCCTTTATTTTATTAGCTTACCAAAAATTAATCAGATACATTTTCTGTAAATTCTTAAGTCTTAGTTCCGCGCTTTGTTAATCTTTGTGCGTCCCTTAAAAACAATAGATAGATATTTCTCCCAGGAAAAGTTTAACAAGAATAAAATCTTCGTAGGCGGCCGTGATATTGTGGAAATTCATGATATTACACAGATATGTACTTTTTCCACAGCAATGTATCCGGGAACTGCCGGTTTCGGCTACATAGCCATCATCAGGTTCACAGAACACTGGAGTGTTTCCGGTAGTTCCCGAATACATTGCTGTGGGAAAAGTACTTATTTGTGTAACATAGTTTAACAAGAGATTTTTCCCTTCTTTGAAGTTGATAATATTGTGGAGTATTTCGTATGTATAAATAGTTTCAAAGAATTACTTAAAGTCTAGTACACTATCAGACGTTCTTGACATATGGAAGCTAAGCTTGGGTTCTAAACTAACAGAAAACGGAAAGAAGTATGGAACGCTGTAAGCTTGGAATCAGAAAAAAACACTGTGAACGCAACATCTGGATGAGGTTGATAACAGGAGGAACAGACACCATAGATGAGGTAATGTCAATGAAATGGATGTGGGCAGGCAACATCGCAAGAAGAGAAGACAACAACTGGAAATCAGCAGTTCTCTACTGGACACCAAGAAGAAGACCGAATGACAGATAGTACAGAGAATTCTTTACGTACATATGGGTAACATGGCAAAGAGGAGCTCAGAAGAGAGAGAATTGGAAATCTAATGGAGAGGCCTACATCCGACGTCGAATTGAAAATTGTAATGATGACGATGGTGATATTATTATCACGATCAACCGACGCGTCGGTTCCTCTTTAATGTACACATTTCCCCAACGGATAGCTTATATATATTGGTCCTTATCCTCTTCCTCCCGAAGCTCCTTATTTCGGATGTAATACATATTTTTCCTGAAAGTCTTGCAGGAAAAAACTTCAAAAAGTTCAGACTTTTCTGGAGAGAATATTTGCCAAACATATAGAGATTCATTCACACATATTTATCCCATCACTGCCCCGAAGGAACTCGCCTCCGGCTATATTTACGCCGTTATTCAGTGCGACCTCGGCCTTGGAAAGTTTCAAATAAAGATCTAAAAGGAGAAGGGCCTCACAAACTAGAGAAGGTAAATTGCATAAATCGTACTTCTGGGTGCGACATCTTTCCCTTTCAAATGACTGCGATTTTATCCACCCAGCTATTGGTGCCAGAATTCTTCTGAGGATGTTTCCTTCTCATAGTCGTAAAGTCATGTTTGTTGGATTTAAATTCGAAGTCAGGAGAGGGAGAGGAGACAAAGAATACAAAGAATGCCAAAGAAAAGATATTTTCACCGAAAATAAACACACATGAGATATTTTTCGGTGATCAATGACAATAAATTCACGCGATCTCATCGTTATTAGCTTTTCTCTATTCATTATTATGCAGCATTCTTTCTAACGTCTTTTACCGACAAATCAGCATTCGCTGGCAGCCACTGCCAGCAGCAACTCTATCACCATCACATCATCGTGATATTTTACAAATCCTCTTCTTGTGTATACGTTTTACTTTCTAATTCCAACATCAAAATATTTGGGAATCCATAGATAAATAACCTTAATGCGATGAACCAAATGAATTTTGTTATACAAAATGATATACGAGAATATTATGCGACTATACTAAAGAAAAGGAGCTTATATGAAAGCACCCAATACACAAAGAATATATAATTGATGTAGTGTTTAACTCTAAGTTCGTAAAATCTAATTGTAAGACAACAACTGTCAAGTCATCGAAACAAACTTGTTACCTTAACTTGTCATTCCAATCACAAAGATTTGTATTTAAATGAGAAAAATCTTCATTTGGCAAACTATTAATGTTTTTATGGATAAGGTGAATAGTATCAAGCGATAATTTGTGGAACGTCACAATAAATACGTATTTTATGATGAAACTTGTACAAATTCCACAAAACACTAAGGTAATGATAACGTTTTTGCGGGTTGTACAAGTTTTGTAATTAAACGCGTATTTATATGGATAAATGTCCTTACTCAATTGCATCTACCTCCACAGAAATTACGACTAGTAGAATTTTTCATAAACCAAAATTTGGTCTTCTCTACGGTATATCCGATATCCATTTCTTGAAATAGACCCTATCGTCCAACTGAATCAGCCAGGATACGGAGGAAGTTTTTCTGGAAAAGTCATCATGAATCCTTTGGCAAAGGTCGAACCATAAGATGATCTGCAGGAGAAAAGAATCAGGTTCTCCCTGTTTGGCGAAAATAAGCCAAATTCTTACCATGTCATCCTGCAATTTTTAGGAAAGAATTTTAAATAGGGATTTCCTACGGAACTCGACCTCGAGGGATAGGAAGTTTTACCCTATTCTCACAAAATTTGATTATAAAGAGCAGGTGAATGCTCTCTTCCGATCTTCTTTTCTCTGGCGAGGAGGTGTGACATATCTCTGAGGATCCAGGGCGAATTGTAAAGCAAGCATAAAAGCCAACTACGAAGAGGAAAACCTACAAAATCATGAGAAATACGAGGAATCTTTTGAAAAAATATGATAAAATTTGTGTGACGTTTTTCATAAGAATTCTGGAACGCTTCCAGGGATAATTTTCTTCGTATTGGTGATCAAGTTTGTTACAGGTTACATTTCGCGGGTGTTCGGCGAATTCTCCCTAAAGGACAATAACAAGCGCCCTTAAATTTCCAAATGTGATTGTCAAAAGTTCTCAAATCCTCCTCTCAAAACAACACAATGTGACTACAAAATCAAGTAACTGTATAATTCAATAATAAAATTTTATTTTTGTTTTGAATGAAATAACAGTGTGTGCCATGCTAATTATGTGATGTCATCATTTGTTACTGGAAACACCAGTTAAAAACTGTGCTCTCATTGGTTTTCGTACCAAAACGGTGCTCAATCACCGAATGTTTTTCCAGAAAACATGGATAAGTTATGGATAAGCAAGAGGGCATTGTAAATGGGCATGAAAGGAAGAAAGAAATAATAATGAATGCTGAATTGATATTTCTTCGATAAAAATGCCATGTCTTCTAAGTGGGCATTCCATGGAGTGTCCAATCACATTACACATAAGTTGCTTTACAGTAATTACGACAATCAAAGTCATAGTGATAATTTATAATCGTAAGATGATCGTTCTCATCCTAATTTTCTGAGATAACAGTCTCAATTGTTATGTTACAGAAATTACAATTGAGGGGGTCAAAGAATAGGCGGCAATTGATGTTGTGACTGAATTTAGATTCGATCCGAAAATCCGTACATTTATGAATTTTAATAAGGTCATCACGCATATTTTTTCCTTTAAAAGGCACCGAACGCCACACGAAGGCGAGAATTTTAAGCAGTACGGGATTCGTCTCCCGAGAAAAAATAAAAAAGGGTGAATAAGATGGTTCAGATAAATGGAGCAATATTGGCGCGGGATTGTGGAATTTCGGAGCAATTTGGAGCTCCGGAGCGGAAAAATAGAAGATGAAGGCGTGTATGGTGAGATTTTCAGAGACATTTCGAGGAAAGAGGAATGGGAAAAGATGAAAAAAGCGGTTCCAAAGAAGAAAAATAAGAAAAGGGGAATAATCAGCGTCAGAGCTGAAAGAAAAGAAGGATTCGCTGGAATGTTTTCGTTTGAGAAAAGGATGGGAAAGATAAAAGTGTGCAGAGAGGGATAAAAAGATGAAGAATGCGAGAAAAAGAAAAAAAAGAAAGAAGAAAAGTCTTCATTATTGCGAGATAGAGGCTACCAAAGCACCTCTCTCCTCTAATCCATATGTAGATAGAGGGTGAAAAAGGTAGAGGTGAAAAGTGGAGGAAAGAAGGGACACGTAGGGTCGAAATGAATTTGAATGGAATTTTCATCACCAGTAAAGGTGGGGACGATGGAAAGTGAGGAACAAACATTGAACTAGCCATGGAAATTGGGGGAGAAACGAGAAAAAAGGACATACACTAGTTTGACATATGAAAAATTTCATAAGAATATTGGAACTAAATTTATAGAAATCCATTTCGCAATAAGATAGTAAAAATTTATGATACATTATCGTAACATATCACAAAAAACTTTTGTTTAAAAATAGCTCTTGAATATCTGATAAAAGGAAAATTTTGGTGATTGATGGGGTATATAAGAACTGTATGAAAAGATAATAGGGAGAAGAAAATGCTAAATGAGGTATGAGAGAAGGTCACGCATAAATGATGAAGGGAGGTGGAGGAGAAAGAATTTATCGAGGGAAGTTTGGGAGGACAAAAGGAACAAAGGGATGCTGAGAACCTAAGAATCCTTATCCTCCATAACGAGGTCCACAGACAAAAAGAGAAAATGAGGCAAAAGAAAAATTATGACCATCGATAGATATCATCGATGTTTTTCTTACGTTCGAAATTCTATAACTTTAAATAATTTAATTCCCTCATATTTCTGGACGTAATAATTTAAAGTTAACCATCACGAATATTTTGTATTTAATTTTAATATTCGTCACCTTAAAAAAATGTTATACTGAAGTATTTGTATCTAATTTTGAATTTGTTAGTCAACCATTCACATTCCCGTCCAAAGGTAGTACCTGTTTGTCCGCAAAAAAATATATATGTTGCTAATAATAATAATGAAACATTCAGTTTTTATAGAAGCGGAACTCAGATGTTAATAGTATCTAATTGTCCATTCCTTATAACTAAGTAACTAGTGATTTTTTCTTGGAAAATGTTTAATTAGAACTATTAGTGTGTAAGGATTTGTTAGATTTTTCATTCTGTTGTTTAAAATGAAATCATCATTATTTTACGTGAGAAATTATTTAACTTAGTTGATTGTTTCAAGTGAAACCTGGTGGAATTTCAGATTTTAATAACTTTAGTCGATCGAGTTTCGAGTTTTTTAAAAAGTTTTAATTTATTTAACATTTTATAATCTATCTAACCCCATCTACAGTTAACTATTAAAAGGGGCAGTTTCATAATTATCAAACTTATTGTCTTTTAGTTGGTTGTTGTTGATTTTATTCATTCAAAATTTCAGAAAGGAAAGAAAATTCATAGAAATCGGTAATCGAAAACTTTGTTTTGTCTCCAAACGCGAGTTCCACCTACCGACGTACGGCTTACGTAGTGTTTGGAAACCTCGAATAACATTACAGGGGCAATATTTAATTTAAATGTACGCTGTTTAGTGGAGGCAGATGATAACGATTTCTTAATTCGATACGGAACAGGTCTCCGAAGAGAAATAACAGTTATATCACGGAATACTTCTCCTTGATAATCATTTGAGAGGAATAAACAAATTATCTTCTGCGGAAAAAAAGCAGTTACACTTCCAAAATCAATCTTCGTCACTTCCGCAGCAGCACTTTCATTTACAGAAATACGTCAAAATTCCATCCCAGTGACAACAAAGATTCTCTCTCCGCTTTCGTGTCGAATGAAATATTAATCCTTGTTTGCTTGGATTTTCGAGGACACGCAGCCAAGGGAAGAAAAAGAAATAGTTCCGATAGCATTGAAAATAGCCGCCCGGAAATTGAATATTTGACGCGCACTTACCTCTTCGTGTCGTGCCATCAAACTCCTTTCAAAAGATCTCGCCGAGATAAGATTCTCCGGTAATCCATCAATCGTCTGGCTTCCGATCGAAGATGCCGATTTTTCTCCAATACCATCGCATAATCGGCCCCTGTTATTTCCCGCAGGGAGGCTAAATGCGAAGAAATCGCATGAGGAGGGCAAGCCAGGGAGAATGAAAGGGGGTTAAGGGAGCTTGATTGCCAAGTGAAAATCTGAGGGAAGGAGAGATGCTTGCAGAGAGAGAAGGGGGGGGGTGAAGGAATCTGATATAGGGAGGAGTTGATGGAGAAGGAGAAAAGAAGACCCGGGATCCGAGATGGGATTATTTTTTTCTGGGATTCATGGCGTCCATTGCAGACCCCCAGGTCTCTCTTCCAGCCAGACCAGCCGCTTGTTAGCGGCCTCTCTCTGTTGCGTGCATAACCAATTCAGAGGAGACACTCAATTCTTGAATATCTCGGAATCACTCTTACAAATAACTTTATCTAAAGCGCACATATACAAACATTACGGGAAAGCAACTGAAGGGCTCGGCTAAATAAAGCGTATCGTAAGTAAATGCGATGAAAAGGTTAGAGAGCAATGTTATTTTACCTTAGTCAGGCCTTATTTGGAATATGCAGCGAGTATATGGGATGCGACATGTAGCGTGCACCAGCAAACTCGGGAAAGTGCAGCGCAGGGCGATAAGATTTATTAAAAAGTGCTGCGAAAGAAAAGCGTTACGCAAATACTCTCAGGCGAAGCTTTGGGAATCTTTGAATATTTGATATTTCAGGTGCTGCTTTTCTCTGTAGGGCCCCATATATCTGACGATGTGGGGCCAATACAAAGTAGCATTTCTCTTACCGATCATAACGGTTTTTTCATAACATAGCGAATTTCAAAAAGTTCTCATTCATTGCACTGGAGGAATATTCTTTCCCAAAAACGATAATAGAATTCTACAGTCTCTTTGAACCCGTTTTATTTACCTTTTTTGCGACTTCTGCTATTTCTCTGCCTATAACAATGGAAGAAGCCTTATATTCCTTAATCTGCGAATATGTTACAAGAATTTTAATTAAAATATTCTAGATAGGTAATAGTAGTAATTTAAAAAAAGTTCTTTGACGTGAGTTTTGCACGTGAGCCCCCACAGGAAATCGACTCTGAAACCGCTTTCACCGAAGTGTAACGCCTTGCTTACATGGCTATCCGGAAGTCCAAAAAGTATATAGTTCTACGAAGCTGGGGACATAGCTTAGATACAATAAATTCAATCTATGAATGAGGTAAATTTGATATATTGTTTCTAAAGTAACATATACAGAGGTAAGTGATAGTTATCCATATTTCGGGTTCATTAGTAAACATAATCGGGAAATCGAAGACAATTTTTAACAATTACTAACTAACACTCACAGGGATATGCAAAAACGTCTCCTTAAGATGGTGGCTCTTTTTCTTGCCAAATATCAACGACATTTCATCTCAAGCGCTCATAGCATGATATCGAATAATTAGCTTTTCTTTTGGTTTATTCACCGAGGACAGAACACCTTGTATGCCACTCAAGGGTGCGTCCAAGTCGCCTGTATCTCGCCTCTAAGTCGCACAAAGGATTCTTAAGGATGGCAGTCAGGAGCGGTAAAGGGATTGAGACAAGGGAGGAAAGGGCCGTGATGGAAGATGTCCGACGCACAATTGAGAACGCTCAGGAATGGTAGAGCCTCAGGAAGGGGTCTGATAGGAATGGATCGGACGCTTAAATGCTTGCGGGACGGGAAAGAAGCCGAAGACGGGCTGTAAAGTCACGTATTCGCAAGGATGAAATGGGAATTGGAGCGGAAGGGAGTTGGAAACCAAAAAGGTTGAAAATGATGATGATACTAAGGGATAGAGGGGGCATGAAGGAAACGAGAGAATATCTGAGAGGAGGAGGATAGCGAAAGAGAATTGAGGGTTCAGAAAGGCGATAAGTGAGAAAAAACTCTAAATAATAACAAATATAGGATAAAAGGTTCCGAGAGACTGGATAGGAAGAAATCGGGCCCTCGGTTCACCGGTCAGGGCGATGGGAAACGGTTTTACGACCAAAATTGATCCGAATATAAAATATTTTTGAAACCGATTAATATTTTCATAACCGAAGGCGTTCTTCAGGGGTGCCCAATTTCACTACTTGTTTTTCAATTTTTTTATTATGCGTGTATCTTTACGAAAAGTGAAATAAATATGTTATTATTATTACATAAAATGGAAGAGAGCAGCCGGACTTGAAGGTTTGTAATAGCTTCAATTATTGTGAATTTGAATTAGGTTTTACATTACTTCTGAAACAAAATAAAGAACCGCTTCTCAAAGTAACAATCGCTTAATGAAGAATTCTCTATATTAGTGCTCGAAGCTGTTGAGTCATTCTTTTACTATAATTACTGAACTATCTGCAACACTCAATTAATGTCATAATTGAACACGAAACTTAATGCATTTCAAAACCTTAAAAATCCATTTCCTTCCGTACACCTTCAAACTGCACTATACCTCCGTGGTGAAAGGAAGTAAGCTTTCCTAGCGAAAAATTCTTTCGCTTGTCAATATTGGTCAAAGTTGTTGCGTAAAGGCGATATGGTAATCATTTCACTCCTACAACAAGTAAAAGAATGAGTAGAAGAGAATGGAGTGTTCGTGAGAGGAATAGGTGATATCGGCAGAGAAATTGCAGAAAGTGAGAGTAAAAGAAGGGACGTCAAAGGGAAAGAAAAGGTGAAATAGGGATGAAGTGAAATGGAAGTGCTTGTTTATTCCGGGCCAACATTATAAATGGAGGGACTTGACGGAGACCTTTCAATTGTAACAATTCTGAGGGGATGTATTTTTTTCCTGAAATTGAAAAAGATAATCGAAAAAATGGAGCCGAAAAAACATTCTGCGGCTGATTGAAGGGACGAATGTGGCTGAATTGGAAAAGTTGTCCTTAAAAACTTGACGAGGTGGAAGAAAATAATTGATTGGACAAACACCTTTACGCGAGTAAAGGTGTTTGAGTAAATTTTGCAATCTTTATTTTCTTTCCCTTGAAGATGAACTGGATCGAGCTAAACATTTTCTGCTAAAAAATAACTATAAAACAGCTTCTAGCGGTATTTGATTGAACCGAAAGCTACGTAAATTAATTCCGTTTCTCTTATGAAATCGAGGGATTTTCCAAAGTAGTGGCTTTAATCCCAAGGATTATCTTCGAGTAAACGAAAAAATCGTAGTTTCTTTCACATTTAAAATTGGAATTTAATGTATCAACTTTGCATTGTAATGCAACAATTCGGGAGTTTCCGATTATCCGTTGTTTCGTCGTGTTTACATCAAAAATTGCCTACAAAATCAGAGGCGAAATATAGCAGAAAAACATATTAATTAATCAGATTAATCAAACGGTGTACCTTATTTTATCAAACAACTAATTCTAACGTTCCAAACTTTGAAAATCTCTTCTATCAATAAAAATAATATAAATCGATCCGGCTGTTTCCTTTTTGACTCGATGTGTTTCGCTAAAATATTTTCGAGCTTAAAAATTTCTGTTCTATTGTTTTGAAGTTTAGCAAGGATGGAATCAAAATGTTTGTTAACCAAATATATAGCATTACATACAATTTCATTAGACTTCTGTTGAGCTCTGAAGGACTCCTAGAGTGTAATTATTCTTCTACACATCTATGAAGGTTTCTGTCTAATTTCTAAAATCATGTAAATAATGAAAACTAAATCATGATCGAATTAAAGTATTTAATTGCTCGCAATCGAGATTAAGCCAATGAAATATTAACCTATTTGCTATGAGAGACAATCTTAAAGATTAACGGAAATGGGTGAGAGAGAAAATATTATTTCCGTGAGTAACACTGTAGTGAACGAGATTCACAGAGTTTTAGAGGATTTCTTTCACGACTTCGGTGTGCTGTAAGTGAAAAAGAAAGACACAACAATGAATGGAAGAGAAAAGAGGGAAGAATGGTCCGGTGTGATTTCATGATTGGCATCGACCGAGCACGAGCGCATTTGAAAACAACGTCAGTTGCCTTTGGTTAGTGGGGGAGAAAACAGAATGAGAGCTAACAAAAGAGAAGCGCATACACGCACAAACAAAACAGAGTGAAGTGAACACTTAACGTAATGGAAAAAACAGGATCCTCAATCTAAAAAGAAAAAAGTATTCTTCATTCGTGTTTTATCCGATCTATTATTCCCTTAGAGTTGATAATAATTCATATTTGAAGTCAAGGAGAGATTTAAAGCAAAATCATGATTTAAAGAACAACAATATCAATTTTAGATGTTATATGCACTTATCAATTTTATACACACAGGAATATCTTAACACTTTATGAAAACTGGAATTGAAACAACGCAATAAATAAAAATTTAAGCTTTTGCAAAGTTTTTACCGAAACATGAGGACGTTACAGTCGTCTTTGTGAGAACTTGTGAGATTAGAGAAATAATTACAAAGGGAAAATGCGAATAAAATGCTTATAGGGATACTTACTCAATACACGATACCTTTGTCGCTCTGAAGTTCCTTTTTTGCAAATTTAGCCAATGTTCCTTCATCTAAACGAAAAAATAACGTCAATAAAATTAATCACCTTCTAAAAATTCTAGTTGAGCTTGAGCTTAAATTTAGCGAGCATTAACGAATGTTATCAGTCATAATTCTGCATTTATCAATAAGTTAAAATTGTAAGAAAGAAACGATTCACTTAAATAATAATAATGTACAAAAGAGAAGTATATACAGAGCTAAATCTTGTTGTAAATCCCTTTTAACCAATGAAGAATCCATATTATTGTGAATAAAGTGTTCTATTATTTTATCTCAGCCACATCTTATGCCCTACTTAAATAGGCAATATATAGATAAATATTAAAAGCATAGAGCATGTTATAAACCCATTTACAAATGAGAGAGAAGACGGGAATGGAGGCCGTAACAGCTCGATGATATGATGGGCACTCCCAACGCTGATGTTCTTTAGGTAATAATAGATAATCCCAGGACAAGCGGTGGAGAGTGGCGTGCTTAGTGCGACGAATACCATCACGAGCGGCCGAGAAGGAAGCGGGTGGATAACTTTTCACAGAGATAATTAAAGCTTAAGAAGGACACTTTAACACGCATCAACGAGAGGAAATGAAGGCCTAGATGAGGTTGCGGTAAAGAGAGAAGATCGATGGGAAAATTAACCCGTAGGATATTCCCTCGGTGTATTGATGTATCTGAGAGAGAGGCTGGTTTCCGACCAGGAAAGGCGATTTCATCGTTTTCTCAATTATCGGAAATGATGCGCGGGCGATCACGGCGACGGAATAAGAAAATAAAATCCTCTCAAAATGGTCTCCGGCGAACAAATCTAGGAGTTAATGAGATTGGAGATATCGGATAAATTAACGAGTTGGTTGAGGGATATATGGTTTTCAGAGATCTACTCCGCTATCTGTTGATGGCTTGCGAAGTGGATGTGGGGGAATATTTGAAAGATCTATAACCAGAAAAGAGATAATTTAACATTGTAAGCTGGTGGGATCAAAAATCTGTCGATTCTAATTCGGATATAGAGACATTTTGAAAGTGAATAGTGACCAGAGGGAGAAGGAAAATATTCTGACGCAAAAATAGAACAACGATCACAGATAGGGATTAGTGAGAAGTTCTAATAATATGGAAATAATGACAGTATCTGACAACGATAAGATTGGGATTGTTTAGAACGTGTATTTAAATAAGCAAACTTGATTTCTAAAATAAATTATACAATATATCCAAAGTATCTTGGTGTTTACACCTCCTGCCACACGCCAAAAGGCGGCTTGCAGGTTATTTATGTAGATGTACATGAAATAATAACCTAAACGCGAGAAAAAAGAAGAAAAGAAATGCTCATTAAGTGAAAGAAATAGGTTAGGATGAATTAAAAGGAGAAGAAAGAACATAAAAATTAAAGGTTTAGTTTACGACACAAAAAAGAAAAGAAAGAAATTAAATAGCCGCGAACGAAAAGGAAAAAGGCAAATAATAAGAAATTAAGTGTAAATTGAGAAAGAAAACGGAATGGTTGACAGAAAATAAAGAAAAGAACAAATAAAGGAAAGGAAATGCCATTTAGCCTTACACAGATTGTAAAAGCGGTATCGAGCGGAAGAAGTCAATAAAATAGGATTGTATGATAACAAAAAGAAGAGCGATGAAGGAATCGAAGATGAAAATAGAGAAAAGATGACATGTGTAATACCATATCTATAACATAATGAGTGTAGAATTGGACAAAAAGCAAAAAGACGATAAATAAGAGCGATTCAAAAAAGTTATATCTTAGGAAGATATCTGAAGCAACTTAAAGAGTATTGACTGGTACCAAAGAAAAGGATGCAATACGGATATCGAAAATATTAATGAATTAAAAAGATTTATAATAGTATTTTGTCGTATTCATTTAACGCTGGTGATGTCTTAAGGTTGTTAACCTTACACCCTCGTATTTATTAACGATTAGGGTTATATAGAAAAATGATGAAATCCTTTTAGGAAAGTATATAATGGAGAGAGAATAGAAAATTAGAAGTAAAAATTACTCCAAAGAAATGTCATTGAAAGTAATCTTTTGGGAAAGGTGGAGGGTGCAAAAAGTACCGAGAAAGTGAAGATACAGTTAATGGGTAATAAGATCAATATTATAGAGAAAAGGAGTAATTAATTCGAGATATATGAGAGGGTGAAAGAGTGAGAAATGAGAATAGTGGAGTAGGAATAAAAATGTGAGACTATATTAAAAAGAAGAGATGAATTAGATTAGAACAAAAGGGAAGGAAGAGGCAAAGGGGAGGAAAGAGTAATGAAAAGGTTGCGCGAGAGCGTCGGAAGGGAAAAAGGATTTGCATGTCAGGAGGTCATTCCCCACCGCGCATTCACTCACGGATTAAAAAGACCCCTTTTAAAGTATTTTTCGTGCTTGGATGGAGACACTAATTTTCACGGAGACGTGGCTGCGTTCGAAGAAGTAACAAGCGCTTTTTTGTGGACCGCGTTTGAAAAACTCCGATGGAATCTAAGGCAATTTCCAGGTGCGAAAACTAATTCTGAGTTCTGTAAAAGTTCCATTTGAAAGCTACTTTTTCCTCGCGCAGTCCTTTTCATCCTCAACAGCTGATTATCTGCGCGTTGAATAATTCAAGTCTCAAATGAAAGGGCGAAAGCTCTGTAGGGAACGATTTCTGATCACTGCCTATCTCTAAAGCAACCCTTGTGATTAATCTTTACGATCGCCGTTTCTCATAAAAGACCAAAGAGTTGATTTGAAAATCATCGATTTGCTGCTGGAATCGATTCCAAATTTTTATAGACATTATAATTCTTGGCTTAAGGGAGGCAATAAAAGTTTATTAGCACTTAAAGAAATTTCAAGAAAACTGCATTAAGAAAAAGAATCTACATAGCCATAAATTTCATCTAAAATACGTATTTAAGAATAAAAAAGAATACCTTCTGTTTCAATGTCTTCATATAATAAATCCCTCTCGGATGGAAAGCATTTTTTTCCAGAAATGGTGAATACCTCCTCATTTATAAGAAAACAGCATCTGAATTGGCAGTCTCAACATTGGGATTACGTCCTCGGAATACGTTTATAGTTTTAAGTTCTTTTTAAAAGTAATATACCTCAGTTTCGAGTCGTAATTTCCATCAGAGATGAGGTTCTTGTTTCAAAGAATTAAGTCACAAGTCTATAAAAAAATATCGAATGTCACTGAACCATTAAAAATGTCAAATTCTTTTGAAGTAGTTAATCGATATTCTGTATTCTGAACGGGTTTATATTTGTTTAGAATCCTTCAGAAAATTACGTATAAAGATTGCAGGTTGGCTTTCTCAACATTTGTGTTATTTTTGGAGTCCCACTATATCTGAACACGTATAACCTATGTCACATATCTCTTATTGAAGAGGACGATTAAAAACTGGAAAGAATAACCTATAAACATACACCGGACGACAAAAAAAGACTGAAAGATTTCCACTCTTCGTAAGGTCTAGGTTTTGTGATCCGCGTAAACTTAGAGTCGACAATACGAATGGAGTACGAGACATTTTTTCTCCTCGCAAGCGATATTTGATAGAAGTTGTTCGGAGAATGAACTTTACAGGCAGTTTAAGGAGGCAAAATTTCTAATAATATGTTGTTGTTGCTGTGGTGGACAGACTCAATCACATCTTAATTCAGAACTTTACGGGTCGAAGTTGCCACGAAAATGGATCGGTAGGGTTGACTCCATCTCTCCACTGCGGCATAACCTTGACCTCACACCAATTAATTTCGTCTTCTGGGCTACACAAACGGTTCTATTAAGGTCCACTATACGTCTCCCTTTGCATAAAATCTCCGGAAATTACGATCCACGGATCCGGAACCCATTTTCAGTGTTTCTCATTGGAGATTTAGAAATAAGATACGACGCAATTTCTCGTTTTAATAAAACCTTAAAAATTTTAATAAGTAATTCTTCCGTTTAAGTTATAATTTTACACCCAAGGGTCATTAATTGTCGAGGGATCAATCATCAATCTATCAGAGAGAATAAAGTACATTAACTACTGTAAATAATGCCATTATGATTTAAATTTCAGCTTTGTTTATAAGAGGAATATTATCTTCCACTGAGGCCGCTCAAGTTGTCTTAGTTTCATTTTCCTGACTTATGTATAAAATAGAGTGATTGTCATATTTTTCCAGATGCTATGAAGTTGCAAAGCTTAATGCCATCCCATCTGAGAGGGTTGTTTTATATGTATTGTAACAATGGATAACATTTGTATTATCGTGTTTATATTCCAAAAAATATTATTCCCGAGAAAAAACTGACATCAAAAAAGTCTGATATGATCCGGTCTCGAACCTGGGTCTTGCCAGAATAATTACGGCAAGATCTGAAAGTTTAATGGTCAAAGCAACCGCCCGGAAAGCGATTTTGAGTCCCGGTCGTGTCAGATTTTTTTTTTCATGTCCGTATTTTCTCATGAATATTCCTAGTCACACGCCTTTCTATGCAATACCATCCTCATCCCTTTCCTTCAGTGAAATTACTATTCTGAATGATTAAGGAAAGGTTTGAATACTTTGCAGGATAAAGTCCTGCGGCTGTTTCCAAAGGAATAACAAGTGTGAAAAATAGCGACATGACTGGGACTCGAACCCAGGTCTCCCACTTTCCGGGCAGGTATTCCCTTAACAGTGTGGAAGATACGCGGCATGGTAGTTTAGTGGAACCTGCCCGGAAAGTGGGAGACCTGGGTTCGAGTCCCAGTCATGTCGCTATTTTTCACACTTGTTATACTATTCTGAATTTTTCCTTCTAATTTTAACTGTTCGCTTTGGCAGATATTTTTTTCATGAAAGACGTTCAGTTCTTTCTTACCTTTTCATTGAAGATATACTATGAAGTTTACCTAAAGAATGAAATATAGGCATGAAAAGTCCGACGAAGTAGATTTTGTAATAAGCAATTGCGAGATGATTGACCATCTATTAAATGTCAATAGAAAAATGTGCTCAACCCTTTCTTCGTGAACAAAATTCGACGGTCAGCGATTATCTGAAGTAGTGATCGATTCATGACCTCCAGAAAAATCCATTCTCAGGAATCCAAATCATTTTTATAATCACTATTTTCGAAAATCAGCATTAAAATGCGGTGCGTAATTTCATCCGCTTTATATTCTACCTGGTGAGAGATGCGGATAAAATTCTTGAAGAGGAAGCGAGTCAATTTGCATGTGAAAACTAATGGAATAGGAAGAATCTCGTAAACACACTCTTCCTATGGATGAATCTCGTCTGGCGGATGATGTCTACCACAGGAGTCTCCATATCCGCACTCCTGCTCTATTATCTATCTTCCACAGGTCCCTTTCCTCATTCGATTTCCATCTCCTCTTTCCTATTTCAACCCATAGCATTCCATTCTTTTCCCACGACCACAGAATAATCTCTCCTTTCAATCCATTCCACTTTCCATTTCCTGCACCTTCCGTCAAATATCCAATCCCCTTCCTCAATTTTCCACTTTTTTATATATTTTCTTCTTTTTTTACATTCTCCGATGCTCCATTATTTCTGCGACGTCCCTCTTTTCTTCGCTGCGATGACTTTCCCGTAGACGTGGGACTGAAGAGTCTGAAGGAAATTATATATATATACTATATATATATATATATATGTGAAGGAGGGAAGACAGTTTCGCGAGATCGATCCCCCTATTCCCAGGCGATTTGGATCCAGTTTCTGCCGTTGTTACGGCCGTAGTTGCCAGATCCTTTCAATAGACTGCCGCGAGTTTGGCTAAAAGAATACCGAAGGCATTAACGAGTGAGACTTTTGAATGCCTGTTCCGATAAAAAATATTGGAAAACTCCACCCAAAATCTTATTCGCCATCTCAGAAATAATGACTTAAGATTCCATGAAAATCTTAGCATGCGATTGCGTCTACTTTTTTCAATATAATACGGCGTTTGTACGGTGTATTCCATTGATTCAAACTTATAATATATGGCAATCGTTATTTTACGCAATACTTAGCGTATTGTCATGATTGTGTAAAATAATTCATAAAAACCGAGAACGCAATCATACCAAATTGCCGTTCAAACAACATTTATCTGGAATCACTTAAATGTTTCCGCGAGTAATAATCTTGGTTGACAAAAATTGGTAACACATAAATGTCCGCCTTAAACAAGTCCAGCGTCACAATTCCAGTGCACTAAGGAAGCTGTTAGTAGAATCCGACCGCTGTGATTTCCTTGTTTCTCATTTCTGCAATGTTACATTCAAGCAGCGTTCATGTATCACTTCTGCATTTGAAATTCCAATTTAGTAGACGCAAGTCTTCCTAAACTGAAATTATTGCATTCGCAACAGCAACAGATCCTGATGCAAGCCCGTTGTTTACAAACATATTTTAAGGTGGAAGGAGTAAAATTGAACGTCCGATGCATTCACGCTCTGATTACGCCAATTATGTTACTCCATTTTACTCATCTCCTGATTTGTAATCACCCTTACTCTTTTCAGGATAGAAACACAAATTTAAATGCAAAAACAACTCCCCTCATTCTATTCTGTAAATTTCCATCCTATCGCGCTACGAAATTGGGACGCGAATTTGTATATACGCGTCCATTCAAACAATTGACGACCTACGGAGCGCTCCCTTCTGCCGGTCCTTTGGCTCCATTTGGAGTTCCTCTCCATTGTTCGGAGTAGGAAGATGTGAGAGGTGACAGAGGTTGAAGAAGATATGGGAAAAGGGAGAGCATCGATTGAAATGGGAGATAAAAGAAGGGAGAGACAAGAAAATATGGAAACAGAGAAAGAGGAGATGAAGAAAAAATTGTTTGTAAGAATAATGGTGACAAATTGAAAAGACTCGCAGAATGCAAAACATACTCAAAGAAAAATAATGGTGATAAATGGAAATGGTTTGCAACCTTTTTGTGAGGGAACTAGAGCATTTGTGACGACTTGCGCGCATTTCTGTGGGCGGTTCCGACTTTTTCTTTTCTGTTGGCCTCATTCCCGAAACATATATACCTACTCCATTCTTAGAATTCAAGGGTTAACGGAAAATCATATTTCTAACCAAAATATTATATATACTTATATATCGTCTGTCAGGAAAATAAGTAATTATTACATTTTTGCATTTATTTGAGGACTATGTTCCCATGTACGATACGTCAAACCTTGGTAGCTTACGCAAGAAACTCTTTTGACATGTCACAAATTTTCAAATGTTTAATTTTCATACAGTACATTCCCTATAAGGTTGAACAAGACTGCAGTAAATTTAATTCTGAGTCTCCATAATGTAAAAATGTTCAATTATGGTACTTTTATTCACACTTGCCTTCCTAACAAAAATGTTTTCACTGAATCAAAACGTAGTATATGTAAATGAATTTAACTAAACTTTTCATAACTTCAGACCTGAAGATCTCTGTAAGACTAAACGAATTGCGATCTACTTTATATGAGAATAATTCATTCTCTGGAAATCTAAAGTTCTTATCTTTCTCAGTACGGAGCTGTTCCACAAAGCTAAGCTTGGGCATATCAGATTTAGGCAAAATAATTAAGGAAGTATTTCTGAAGTTATGCTATGTTAAACTACTAAACCAATTTGAGAATAAAAAATTCAACATAAAGTTAAATAAGAGAACAAAGAACTCAATGCATGGAGTTGGACAGTTAAGAGCAATCAGATAGAATTAATGGATTGAAATGTTAATCGTCTCAGAGAAAGTAAAGTAATTTGCATATTTTAAAGCGGTAGAAGACTAGAAAGGAAAGAGACGAAAATGGGCAAACTGAACTTAATCAATATGCGCAACTTAAATCCGCATGTAAATTGAGAGGGCATTTCGAAGAGAATCGAAGCGTATCATTCGGAGAAAACGAATGTGGAATCACATTTTCTACTAAAAATACCAGGGAAAATGGCTGTATGAAACAAAGACGAAGATGAACCTGGAAAGAAGGAAATGAGGGAAGTGAAATATGAGATAAAGAGCTCAGCGCTGATGTTTGCCGAAGTAATCCGTGACAAATAAGATTAGCGATGGAGGGAAAGCAAGAGAGTGGTGGAGATAAAACAGGAACGAAAATGTACCTTAACAGAAAATGCGTAAGAAAATTCGAGTCAGATTTACATCGTCACACCGAATAAAAAGGGATGGAAAATCAGATTACAAATGGAAAAAGACCAGCAACTTGTTGGCTACGGAATTTTGCACGTACACTTTGTGCTCATTACGCTTCAATCCAATTTATGCTTTGCTGCAAACGAACGGACGAGATACTTTCGGTGACTGGGTCCAACAATTCGTCCGCGAACATATTCCCCCTGAATGAAATGCGGGGGCGTTTCATGAATGTTGTGCTTCAAAGTCCATTCCAGATTTTGATTCCAATAATCACAAGTTGGAAATGGAGACGCCAAGCAGCTCAACTGATGACCATATATGAACTGTATATTAGGTATATAGGAACTGTATAGGACTATAAAAAATAAACATGCGAAAATTACTTTATCTGAACAACTCGTGCCTGACTGATATTTCATCCACATCTGCATCCGCATTAATACATGACATTACAATACATAGATTTTTGAGAACAAGCTCCGGAAAGCAGTATTTTGTATCAAACTACGGCTTATTTGGGCTTATCTTCAAAACTCTTGCAGCCGTGTACCTTTTCCGTGATCTACGTCACCCATGTTTGAAGGTCTAATTCTCTGTAATAATGGTTACCAAAGAGGAAAAATGACTAGTTTCAATTGAAATGGACATTTATCTTCTATTGGAGCAAGTTCTTGGATCTATACGAATAATTTCGAAAAATCGACTTTTGACCGCAAAAACTGGCTCTCCAGACCACTGCGAGGCGTCTCCAGGAACCAGAAAGAGGAATTAAAAAAAAAACTTGTACGTGTTAATACAGAATTTCAATTTCCACGACGTTGGTTTCAACGCATGCATTCATCATCAGGTACACGAAAACAATAAACAGTCAGCTATATACATTCACTTTGCTACCATTATACACGCATAATAAGGTACCTAAGCCGTATTCCGACATGGGCTTAATTCCGACACTCTAGTGTATACCTATAAGTATTGAAATTGGCAGATAGATGTTAATAAACACATGAAGGGCCTCTGTCAGAACTGTCTTAGTTTCTAAAAAAGTTTCTTAGTCCTAGGTGTGGCGCTGGCTGTATTAGAGCAAATGTGTTTCAGTGAGTCAGGAGTGTGTCTTGGAGTGTCATTTTAAGCAATTGTTGGTATTAAATTTTCAGAAAGTGATACATATTGTATAGGTATTACTTAAAAGCTTATTTGTTGCTCTGTAGTGCAGCATAAGAAGTTTTGGAAAATAATTTACACAGAGTAAACATTTGAAGAATTGGTTAGCAAAAGCGTGGAGTCTCTAATTCCGACTCTGGAGATGCAGACCAGCCGAGCCCTAGTGGAATGCCCTCGAATAAATAAGAGCACTGGTACTACATCATTTGCAGGGAGGACCGGGCGACCGATCTGCAGCTTTTCAAACAGTATGTCCATGAAGAATGTGCAGATATAGATGCAAAATCTCGTGGAATTTTCTTTTGTCCAGAAGGCGACGACAAAATGTTTTAAAATGCATGCATAAGCACTTTATTTTGAAATTATTTCTTTCTGTCGAGTAAATAAATCTTATTTCGTATCAGTTATGTACTCATTCTTTGCTATTTATTTCTTGAATTTAAGAATTTGGACCACATGACCCAAATTCCGACATTTTTACAAATTTTATTCAGACTGTTATTACTACCAAAACAACAAAGATATTATTAAACGGAGTTATTCGAATATTATGCATATTATATGCAAACTTCCGTAAAAAATTTGAGCTTTCTATGACTAACAGTTTTTTTTTATTTCAACCGTGAAACCTTAGCGTGTCGGAATATGGACAACCTACCTTAGTTGTTTTTATTCCTCTCTCATCAAAGTATTTTCTCTTAATTTATCGAGCAAGTTCAGTCGAAATCATTTCTCCGATATGCTTAATAATTGTAATAATGTCTTTAACTTCAGTCTTTACTTTCTAGCTTGGAACCCACTCTCTTGTTCAATCTCGATAGAAAGTTATCTCATATCAGAAATATTTTCAGAAATAACTCTGTGGGTCTCTACATTTGGGAATGCTCTCTCTCGGAAAAGAACCGAGATTCCCAAATCCAATTCCCGATGGGCCAAAGAGCATGAAGAGTTGGCATAGTCCGTTTTGTACTGTGATTAATAAGTCATACGCTAAGCTGAGAGTTCATGGAAGGAGCGAAGGGCGGAAATGCGTCCAAAACGAATCCCACCCATTGGGAATAGCTCTCAGCGAGGGACGGAAGCATAGCGGTTTGGAACGAAGGGAAACTCACCGGAACTGAATCGCTCACTTCCTGCTACAAAATCTGGTAATGACCGTCGTCACGCGAATCAATATAGTAGAATGTGAGTGGTTGAATGATGTGCTCAATAGGACGAGTGACTGTCGTAAGAACCTTTAAAAGCGAAAAGTGTTTTCGCAAAAATCCGTGATTTCTCAATGGCGCAGATGGAGGATTAATGGAATTAGCCCTTTTCTCGATGGGTCCGAATATTTTCTTGAAAATCCATCATTTCCCTCATCTCCGGCTGCCTGCCACTTCATAGGACGGAAGATATTTTCGAGGTTGATGGAAACATGATGAAACAAGTATCATGAACGTTGAGGGGTCCTTTACGTTTATAAATGTAATTAAGTGTAATAGTATGAATTTTTATAGTAGCGCATACCACCTTACCAAAATGGTCCTCTTACGCAAATGTTAAATTACCATGAGTTAAAGAATGGTTAACAGCAAGATATTGTATATGATGAGTACTTTGCGTTGTGCGAAAGTATTTTAAGCTCCTTCAACATCCATTCCTTTGATAAGTCTGCTTTCCTCTTTTCTGAAATCTTTCTGATATTTATGTCCAGATACAGTCATGCAAACTTATTTTTTGGTGCGTTCGAAAATGTTTATTCACTAAAAAACGTTAAAAAGAGTATATTAGCGAGCTACTCAAAATTGTATTTCTCCAACAATGAAGTTTCTTCCCCTTCCGTCTTTTCATTTCTTAAGAGATTTCTTAAATTTTGGAAAACGATCTTCCAGCATCCTAGAGCCATTCTCTCCGAAAAGTTCAAACTAGTGTCCATGTCCCATTTTGATTTAAAAACCGGTCGAGAAAAGTGGTAAAAAGAACTAAGAAATAACTATCATTTATGTATACATTCTTCTGCAGGTAGAAAGCACGCATTTTCAACGAAAGTATGTTGTACAAACATTCCATTTAAAAGTCGAAAACTAGGTTTTCTATAATATTTCACCACTGCTAAGTTAATTCCGGTGAATTCCTTACGCTCAAAGTACATACTCATACGCGATATGGTTTGTAATTGATGGAAATTAATATTTTGAACTCGCAGTTCTAATTTTTTTGAATTAAGAATGGGTACATATTTACAAAACTGACGGTATTATGATATATACTTAAAATGAACTTTAATAGGAAGTTAAGTAAATTCCCGGCTCATCCTCCTATGAAAAACAGTATATTTTATATCGATGGCCTGTCGAACACTATCGCGTGCCTTGCCATTATGTCACAAAATCTCGTGTACACTAACTATAAAAGGGTCTATTTAATAAAACCCTCTCGTAATTAGGTCGAATCCAGACATTCTACTTGAAATACAACATATAAAAGAGTTTATTCGGTAATTGACGAATGAAATATTTTTCCGGATTTTTTCAGTACATACAAAGGTATTCGTAGAATTCTCTGAAAAGCTCGACTCATACTGTCAGATAATATTTTGATAATCGCAAATAAAAAACAAGTTTCCACCTACACAACAAAATAAATAATTTTGAAGGCAGCATGTCAAAGCTCTTCCAAAAATCTACAACTAATAACATTAGTACCGTACAGAACTCACACGTAACGTATTTTTTCCACACTTCACCATCAATGGCATTTTCCTCAGCGGAATGCTACTCATAGCCCCCTTCCTTTCAATGGCAAAGATGCCCTTCCCCAAAACTTGGACGCTACCGAGAGAAATGTCTACTTCGGAACGACAACGACGGAAAAAAATTGAGGGAAAGAATCGGTGAAATTTCTGAGTCCGAGAGAGTAAGTGGGGCACTTCCTTCTTCAAAGGAATGGCTTTCTGGCGTAACCCTCGATCGAAACTTGGCACGACTCTTCGAGACCCGAACGAAACGATTATCAGCTTGGAAAGAAACATTCCTATCTTCTCCTCCATCGATCAGCCTCTTTGTTCTTCTTCCACCCCTTCCAACCTTTAGTCACCATGGGAAAAAAACTGCAGACGTATAAGAGAGAAATGGATGAAAGCAATTCCGACTCAATCACCGAAGGCTCCTATTGTTTTCCGCAGAATACACCAGAGAACAGAGCAGAGGATCCACGGTTCCACAAACGTATGGAAGATCGCTCGGAAGAAATGAAGCTAACATGAAAAAGTCTATTGTAATTGACTTTCGGAAGCCAACCAAATCCGCTGATATTTGGGTCATCAGCGAAGGTTGTCTAAGAATCTCGACGATGAGCAAAGTTTGATTGAGTTTTCAATCCAGCTGATATAGCTTCGCTACCTTACCTCCTTCACTTAAGTTCATCTCTCTACGTTTTCGTATAATACGCAAGGAGGAGAGCTTGTTTGGAGTTGAGATTGATGCTTATTATAACTCCTAACTGCGCTTCTAGTGTTCCCGATGGAAGGTAAGTGGATCGGTTCTATCCTCTGGGCAAATTTCTGCCAGCCATCTTCTCTAATTACGGAGAATATGATAGGGGGCGCGAATGTTGGAAGTGTTGGTTGGATTTAGATCCTCGAAAGTGATTACTAAAGATCAAAGAACTGCCACTATACAACGTTAGGGCTATATTAGCATCCCCAATATTGTCTTGCTGCATATTTTACGACATAAAATAAGACTTTTTTTATTATTTGGATCAATTCCGTAAAGAGGTTAAGTTTAAAAAAATAAAAGTTAAGCGCTCGACTGTTTCGTGGGTCATTTGAGTGGCAGTGATTTTCTATAAAAAAGTAATATATCTTGAATGAATTCAAAATTGATACTGCGTAGATTTCCTTCATATCTGATTAGTCATTATGCCATCTTTTTTTACGTAAGCATTCGTGGATTTCGAACTCAGGACGACTCATCAAATTATCTTTTCAAAGCCTGTGTCATTAATTCATGTTAATCAAATACATACAACGCAATAAAAATAGCGATCGCTGAGAACCATTTCAATACTTTTCACCTAATCATTTTTGCAAACAGATGCCATGTATATAATAACAATAAAACGTCTTTGTATATGAGTAAGCTCTATCAAATACCAGAACATTACGTAAGGAACGGATGCTCAGTGAAAAATTCTATCGTATCCTGGAAAAGAAAAAGATAAAGTATTATTGGAATATCCTTAAAGTCGACATGAGAATGCGGACAGCAAAGTAACCAATAGCTGAAAGAAAAAAAAACACAATAATACACAAAAAAGGATGATTCCATTAAGAGAACGAAAATTCGTTCTCAGTACCCATGTGGTGGCCATGTTTGGTCCTCAATGACTGACCTCAATTCTGTCCTCATTGCAATTAATCTCAAAGGAAAGACGATTAAAAGGCTTTATTTGAACCATTACGTCGAAAAACTTAAACTACGTCACATCATCAATCGTGGACAACAAAAGACAACTGCGGCTGTCCATTTAAAACGAGTCTGTGACCTGAATTCTTATTCTAGTCGCCTAAGTAACATTTACAGTTGCTATTATCACAGCTAAGTTATTTCTTTCCCTCCTGGAAATTTCTAATTAAGGCTATTTACCGTACTCGTTGGAATATTGTTTTTTTTTCAATTGGGCCGATGTATTTTTTGATAGTATTTTATATATTTTTCTAATAATGTAAATTACCTTTTAGCATTATTTGGTATTCCAATCTAATTTACATTGACGATCAAATGGAATAGGAGACTTAAAAGTCTCCTATTCCATTTTAACATAGATCAAAATAAAGACGTTATTCAATACACTATAGACGTTAATGTTCAATACACTATTTTATCTGTTCAAAGTATTCCTTTTCTATAAATCATAATTGCTATCTAAAATCTTACAGACTGTCCTCAAGAGATTAAAACATATGAAATTATATGGCTAAATTAAAATTAACTGCGTAACTCAAAACTTCTATCCCTGGTGTTTTGATGACGTTTCATATTTTTCAATTAAGTTCCTTCTTTCTATTTTTATCTACAAATAGTTTTCTGATTAGTAAAACGCTGTTTCTGAAATGGGTCTACTTATCAGTAGATGCTTAATTGAATGTATAATGTAAACATAAAATAACAAAATTCCATTATTCTGATAGAGAAAATTAATTAATATAAGGACGTCGTTCGTAAAAGATAGAATAGCGTAATAATAGATGAACTTGGGGAATTACATCAAGTAGCAATCCAACAAAAGCCCCCAGAACTATCAAAGCATTCAATGAAATCAAAGCAGAAAAATAGATATTAGAGTGAATTAATGGGAAGCATCAAAATTGCCATAATTTAAGATGTGGAAGATAAAAGGCCCCCGAATTGTCATAAGTGTAGCGCGTTCGCCTTCGATGAAAGCGATCCTGGGTTCGATTCCCGATGGGGGCCTACCATTTAATCCAATTAACCCAGCATCGTGATGGGCGTGGGTAGCTACCTGAACGAAGAGATAACGTGTCCGGTCAGGGAAAGCCAAAAGCCGATGCGTGGGAGTCGATGCGTTTACCGCGTCTCCCACTTTAAATGCCGCCCGGTTAGGCCATATCCTAAAAGGGGGTCTGCGCTTAGAATTTAAGGTAAATCCACGCATTGCAATTAAGGGAGAGGTAGAAATTAATTGGAGTTATTTACTTGACAAAAGGCTATATTTGTCCAATCACATAATAAAATCACTTATGACTCACTAGAATTTTCTTTCTTTCTATGCGTCAAATTAAATTCTATCATATCTACTACTAAGTATTTTCTAAAAAATGGCAGATAGTAATTGCACAAAACATGGTTATGACAAAATACAGGAGAAAAAGAGCGCTGTACTGAATAGTCAAAAAAGTTAGTGTGATAAATCAAATTGAGGATATTTTCCCTAGACGATGAGATAAAATTTTGTTAGAAAGGGTCCATCAAAAATCCATATAGATGAGAAATGAAGGAAGTGAGTTAAAGAGAGGCAATTGCGGAGTTTGGCAAAGATTTATCGAGTCTTCTTTGGGGAATGAGCAATTAGTGACGCGAAAATGAAATTTCGAAAACTATCGATTTCCGAAAGCAGGAGACTGCGAAATAAGTGGAGGAACGCGGAGAACGTTAAAATCGTCTTAAATCGTCTCTGATAAGACTTTCTTGCAACATAATGAATGTGAACGAAAGCCTTGAGTTTCCAAGATGTTTTGCTTCACACATAAGCAGAAGTTCTTTCTCGCTACTTCATTACAGCGTGATTGTGAGACGTAATTTTTAATTGAATTCTCGCAAACTCGAGGGAAATGATAAAAAATAAATGATCGATTCTTTCCGTTTTCTTCTCGAAAATAAAACCTCTAATTAAGATGCATATAAATAACGTACTTGTGGCCTATGGTTAATTAGCATCCATAATTATCCATATCCTAAAATATTGCAGCAAGAACAACAACCGTCCATAATAAAGTGAAAAATAATGACATGACTGATACTCTAACCCAAGTCTCATTCTTTCCGGGCTGATATTGTAAACAATCGTTCCTCGTCGATTCCACTCAGTTAAGGGGATGCTTTGTTAACAAAGTCCCGTTTTCAAAGGTTTCAAGCGCAGACCTCCCCATGTAAGGTATACCTTTCTCCCTCATCGCTGAATATCAACTATTTCAGACCCACCAATCGCTGTTTCTTGAATCATATTTCAAAAAAGTGTCAGTTGCTGATAAGGAATGGCATTAACTTTTACAAGCTGAGTTACCTTTATTCCTTTCTCATTATAAAAAGTTATCACGAACAAAAGCTGAGGTCGAAACAATGGATTCTGTTTTCACTTTCTATTGATACGTAATATGTCAATATAGTTATAGTTTTGGCAATCTTTCGTTATCCATTGAATTATCGTTGAAAAGACAAAATTGAAAGTCATATCGTGAATTTTTAATTAAAAGTTAAATTATTGTTTAAAAGAAAACACTTTATATGTAAAAAGATTTAATACCTTAATAATATCTAACCTTTGCTTATGCATTTCGGAATATGCTCTCATACGCAGATATAAATATATTCGACATCACATAGAACGGATTCTACGCTGTGCATACAAAGCACTTGGATCATACTTGTTTCTTTTTCTATCTATTTTTCTATTTTTATCTATTTTTGCGGCCGTTAAAAATATTTAAGCATTATTTTGTGAGAAAATGTCGTCACGATTTAAATAACTACATAACTTGCCTTCAATTGGTAATTATACACATTTTTGAGCCAGAAAATATAATCCTTACAGCATATACTATTGTCACTCTTGAGGATTTCTCGGAGTATAATGTAAAAGAAACGATCCAAATGCAGATTCCTGGCTCTCGCAGATATAACTCAAACCCAAAACCTTCCTCTTCGAGTGGACTCCCGAAAAACCTCGGAATTCGCAGCGTATACACATACCGCCCGGCGTTTGAGGTCATGTGGAGTTGCCTAACTCGGTTGTAAACAACTTGGGTTCAGTAGGCATTCGGAAGGATTTTCAACCACCTTCCGGCGAAGTATTGAATTCCCCAAGTCGTTTTGATCGTTTTACTGCGGCGCCTCGAGAGGGTCGTCTGAAATCAGTCAAATTCCATATCAAACCATTACTATCCGTCTCTCAGGAGCAACTCGCGAAGTGCAAGAATGTACACAGCGAGATTCTGAAATAATGTAGTTTATGCGGATATCTAGAATCTTTATGTGAAATATTCTCTGTATATTGACATTCAAATTCATATTTTTAAATTTTGCATCATGTAAGAGAGCAGAGGTTCTGTAGAGTTATTTTTCTTCTTAGACATTAGTGCGATATCGGACGGTTTACAATAGAAGTTTATTTAGAAAGCATTCTAATATTTACAATCACAATAAAATTACAAGTTCACAGACATTGAAAACAAAGAAGAAATATGAAAAAATAATAACAAGATAAAATTTTAAAAAAGTTAAACTGCTGTTCACCTTAATAAATTTATCTTCATTATTTTCTCATTTATTTTAATATTTACACATTCCTGTTTAAAAGTTCTTTCATTGTTAATTCTGCGGACTCATTCAGGAAGACTGTTAAAGTAATTTAAATCCATTAATAACTTCCTAGAGAACATCTTTTTATGGTTCTCAATCCTTAAATTAAACATTTGTCTTCTAACGATGATGGTGGTCATAAAATAATTTTAAGTCTTTATTTAAACAACTTGGCGCTCTTTCGTAAAAACTTTTCTGTACTGATTATGAAACGTGCACCTAAATTCTTTCTTCCACAGACGTTCACTGAAGAACATTTAATAGGAACTTAATAGGAGTAAATTTTCCACCTCGTAGTATCATTCTCATCGCTCTATGTGTAATTTTAGTAATTGAAATGGTTTGTTTTATTTCATCAGAAATATATACTATTTTCATATATTTTTTAATATGTAGCAGTAGCAGTATTGTTAAAAGTGCTTTGACAGCTTAGGTTATTTCGCAGGTAGGCCCCAAGCGATAATCGTACCCGGGACCGCTTCCATCGAAATCGAATGCGTTGTGCACTTGGGATCCGGCAGCCCTTTTCAATTTTGATATCTTTCTTAAGTTGATAACAACATCTACACTTGTACCTTGAAAGTCGCCTTTCGGTATATGGCAGAGGGTGTATGCACCATGACTATTCATCCTTAATCGGTAACTTTTGCGTATCGCTCAGGAAAAAATGAATTCCTGAAGAGACTTATTCTAAGATATGTTTCTCAGATATTTTTCGCAGTATTAGAACAGCCTTTATAACAGGGAATATATCTTGATATGCTCTTATTCGGCAGAAGAACCTACCGCTTTACACTGGTATTCCTCTTTTCTTGTACTGATTAAAGATAAAATAATCAAGAAAAACTATCCAAAATAGAGAGCTTGTGAAAAAAACAACATTTTACTCCAAACGATCCTTCGACCAAACGTCTGAGCGCCTAAATGTTTATACGGCGGCATGCTTCAGGTTTATGCGATAGCTTGATGAAGCTACTGTAAGCATTTAAGCATTCATTACGAATTGTTTATATTTATGGGCAAATATAAGAGACCAATTTTTAGAGGATCAAACATTTGGATTAATCTCCATTTAGTGTTTTATTTAATTCAAAATATTTTAAAAATTTAATCGTGCTCTACACAAAAAAACACCTTCAGCAAAAACCCAAACTTTTCATTTCAATACCAACTCGAGGCGACCTCCCGAACGTTTAGAAAAAATGTATAAATTTCACGTAGAGTATTTTATAAAACGTCCTTCCTCTTCCTTTATATCAATTTCCTTCCGAAATAACCAGGAAGATACCGCCAAACAATCACTCCACTCTTTCCGCGGAGAGTCCTCGTCCCATCTTCCGCGGAATAAAAGCTCTCACAATTTCGATGGCTTCACCTCCCCCTGTATGCCTATTCTCCGGCGAACTCATCTCACCACCCCACAAATGCTCTTCCCTCTTCTTACTCAGGACCACTCAAAGAGAAAGGATCAATCGAGGTGAACAGGCACCCTTCCCTCGTCCTTCCCCCTCCTCTGTGACCTCTCCTGCATCCCTACCATCTCCCTGACCTGAGTTCGCGAAACATACCCGAAATCATTCCTCACGAACTACGTATGTACAATGTTTCTTGAATTTAATTTCACACCCTTGAATAATTTTCCAAGGAATAAAGGTAAAAGTTATAACTATATATTTATGAGAAAAACAACTCTGACAAAAATATGTGATTTGTAAGGTATATACAAGCATATGTACTCTACTGGTAAAAAAAATACAGTAAGTTCAACAAGATATTTATTACGACCGGTTTCAGCCATTGACGGCCATCATAAGGTCCTGATGGTGGCTGTCATTAGCTGAAACCGGTCGTAATAAATGTCTTGTGGAACTAAGTTTTGTTTTTACCAGTTGTTATGGCATTCCACAAAGTACACCCTTCCCATATCAATTTCATATGTACTGTACTAATTACATTGATAGCGAAAATCAATACGCAATTGATAAATATAAAAAATCATACACAGATACATTCATTTAATATGATCTTCTTGTGAACTCCACAGGCAAGGCTCTTTGGAATGGACTGTCTAAACTAGGCATAGGAAAAGCTAAAAACAAAGTTTTCCCCCTAGACAAAACACCGGACGACATGAACACTTTCTTTATAAATAATTTTACGCAAGTTGNTTCCAAACGCTACCATATTTAACACTATATTTAAACAATTTTCTAAACTAGTAAAGATTTAAAGCAAAAATGTCACATTGCATTGTCTACCTCTCGTTTACCAGATAGCCTCGAATAATAATAGTATTGTAAAAGTGCTTCGGCAGCTTAGGCCATTTTGCACGTGGGTCCCCACTGGGAATCGATCCCGGGAGCGCTTTCACCAAAGGCGAACGTTATCCCTACTTGGCTATCTGGGAATCCTAATAGTCTCGAGCCCAACTTAATACACTGTTATAAGCTTCTAAGAGCTTTCGTGTAAAAATCGAAGTTTAAGGGTGTTAACAATTTAATTTCTGTCAGGAAAATCAAGTTATCATTCATTAGCCTTAATCCATAACATAAACTATGACATTCTAGACTCCTTATGAAATTGTAATACTATCTTGAAATGCAGTTTACCGCTCAAAATTACGAAAAATTTGATAAAATTAACGGATTTTTAGAAAACGTTTTGATTTTGAACTTTTCTACTTATAAAAAAAGGCATCGTTAAATCCGTCTCCCATATTAATGCATGTGAAAGATCAGTTCGTTGCTATTGCATCAGGATTTTGATATTATAATGTTAAAATGAATACAATCAAACCAAGAAGATCTACCTTCGTGTGTCAATTTAATTATTAAGTGAAGACTTCATCATATATTACATCAGTAGTCCTTCGATTTCCTAGAAAAAACATCGCTAATAATTCTGTGCCGTGCTTGACACAACTAATGATTTTTATGAATTGATTCATGGGAAATGAAAGATGGCAACGAATATGCTAGTATTTTTCACTCTTGGGATTTATCCTTTAGTGCCAAAGGAAAATTTAACTTAAAAAATAACTATAGTTTCAGTAAAAGGCTTAAACTGGTAAACTCCTCTTAGCCAGCGTTCGATCAGTCAGTCAGTGTCAGTGATCAGTCTTGAGTCAGTTAATATTCCTAATTATTGAATTAAATGTGCAATACCTTGGCTTCATTAGTCTTTCAATAAGCTCATTGTAACGGAAAAGTTAATTTGTGGGCCACAATATCAGTAAACAACCATCACGGTAAATGACGACAATCCATCAGGTTACATCGCATCGAGACAATGTAATTCCCTTAAATTGAAATCGGTTATTCTTGAAACATTTTTTATAATGATCGTAATTGTTTAACAGAGGGGAGGCTTCATCCATCAATGCAGATAGTTCAACTTTTAGAAGGAAAGAATAATTAGCTAGTCTTATCGAGTAAGAAAATAAAATAGCTTAAAGAGGTCGTAATTACGTTCAAAACAGTTATTCAACGAACAGGCCGTTAGTGAATTTACACATTACATATATATCCTTAGCCCACTTATACATATTTTATAAGTACATAAAACCTCCAATTCATTATTTTCTTTAGTTTGGAGTGGGTTGGATTTTCATTAAAGTTTTTTCAGGTAACGTTTTAGAAAATAACAAGATAAGCATAATGGATACAAGTGCTGAATTCGTAATCTTGAATATTTTTTATAATATACACTCTAAATTTATACTTTTTAAACCTAGTAGAATTACTGCTTGGAAAATTGAATTCCTCGTTAAGGAAATGCTTTTGAGAAAAGGAAGTATAAAAGGCAAACAAAATTGAGAGAAGAAGGAAAATTGGAAGAAACGTTAAATTTTAACGAGCTTTCATTGAGGTTGCTGCGTTTAGAATTTCCAATATGACAACCCATTCATTGCCATATATTAATGATGGATTAAATTTATGGCTGAAGAAATATCGAATATTTCCGAATGGGGAAAAAAGTATTGGTATAAGAAGCATTTTGCTACCCCAATTTTATAAATTATAGACGAGAATTATATTTTTTTCATTCAATCTATAAAATATTTAAATTCATATAAGATAATTTCATAAGATTGATATGTTCATCAAGCGTAACTTCGTGGAACTCCACACAAATCTTAAAACCAAGATCACCTCGTAATTTCCACAGCAAATTTTATTGCCTAGTTTCGTCAACAAAATGACATCTTGAGATGAGGAAAAAATATAACTTTCGTTGACTAGAAGGCCATAAAAATAATGATCCTTTATATCTAAAACATATGTACCTACAGAAAAGTGCCTGTTAGAAGGGAGCATGAAAGAATATATTAAATTAATTTATATGAAAAAAATGCCGAACTCAAACGGTTAATCATGGTTTCGGATCGTATACTTCTTCAGGAAGATAGATATTTTAATTTCTGTCAATGTTTAACATTTATATAATTGACGTACCTATTCCCTTCTAAGAAAACTCTCGTAAAATAAATAATAATACAATAAAATAATAAAACAAATAAATAATACAATAAGATCATAAATAAAATAAATACATAATTATAAAATAAAATGTTATAGAATGAATATTGATAAATGTACACATCAATATAATATAAATATAAAGCTGCATAATAATAACGTTTTTATATATAGTCAAACCTCGGTCTGCGAATAAATTTTTTGGGAGTATTTTGCAAAACAAGCAAAAATGTTCAATAAAATACGAGCGAGACCTTGCAATACGAGCAAAACATGGAGTACGTATACGCTATTTTGTCTGCCGACCGTCATGTGATCACTGATAGTCATTATTATGTACATGAATATTTTTAAGGTTTTGGAATGAATCGATATCATCTGACAATGAGTTGCAGTTATTTCTTATAGGGAAATCGCTTTGATGTATGAGTGTTTTGGATTACGAGCGCGTGTCCGGAACGAATTATGCTCGCAATCCAAGGTTTGGCAGTACAATGTAAATGTAAACACTGGATTTTTTTATTGAATATAGCCGTTGTGATTACCTTGAATTATGTTGTAAAGATGTATTTTCATTTTCACGGAATGAAGAACTTTGGTTTTCATTTACAGACTTGAGACTTGAGACTTGTTATTGCGAATTATTTTTTCTCATAATGATCGCAAAAAAGAGGAAAAAACCATTTCAGAAAATACGTTGCCTCTGCCGACTTAGGTAACAGAATGGTTAACGCGTTAGCTTTCTGACACTGAGACTCCTGGTTCGTGTTCCGCTGGAATGTTTCTGGAATAGAGCATGGATGTTTGTGTTCATCGTTTTTTACGAGTTGCTCGTATTCGCTTGGAAAACTTATATAGCTGCAAAGGCCTTCTTAATGTATTTTCAGCAATATATTTGACACCAATTAGGTAATTTTTCTAATTTTTACTCTTAAATTCACGATTAGCCCATCTCGAAACTTTCCGCGCCTCAATAAGCAGAAGACAAGGTTGGAAAATTGCAGTGGTAACATACATTATGGTTTAAGGATGTATAGAGGTGGGAAAGCGTGCCTTTAATGCATTTCCAACTCAGACAGACTTTCATATTTCTCTCCTCTGCGTCGAAAGTAAACAGACGCAGCTCTTAGTCCCACGGAAGAGATTCTAAGCGCGTTTCGTTAAATGGAGGGTGATTTCAGCACACAAGAGAACCTTTCCTCTTTCGGAAGAGAGTAAATTAGAAAATGCTGTATGGGAGGAACTATTTGCCAAGATACCCTCTCATCAAAGCACTAAGAAAGATATAGGCCTAATTTTTGAGCGAAATTCCCCGTTTTTATACTTTTAAATACACAATGTACTATATTCAAAATGTGACTTTTCGTTTGGCTACTAAATAAACTTGAGGTTTAACTATATCATATTCTCTTCCTTTTGAAAAGTCTTTGGTTGTTCTAAGCTTTATAATGAGTCATAACTATTTGGAAATAACACTTCCATTAATTATTCGATGCAAATTTCTTAAATTATAAGCGTGCGAAATTCAACATACTGCTGGAAGCATTGAAGCGTCATGAGTCGATTCGAGTTGAATTCGAGAACAATTTGGTTTCTGCTCAAATCGAAGGTGAATGATATAAAACTTTGAATCAGCCATAATACCATCACAGAGGACAATACTTTTTAGTACTTTGCAAAAGCACTTTTGAATAATGAATGAATTCGTGCGATAATATTTGGAAAACGTAAGCTGGAAACCATAGTGCTAACTTATTTTCAAATACCTTTCTGAAATCAAATTCCCTCTAAAATTGTTAGCCACAACGGTGTTCATTAATTTAACCATTTAGCATACACTAGGTACTCGAAAATGTAGTTTTTAGACCTTAAAATTTCATAACGTCTACTTTTCTTTCCTTTCGTTTCGATTCGAACTCGTATCGAGATGGTACACTTCATCTAACATTGTGAAAGAATTCGAAGGTCCCGAATTCAGTTACAACAAGAGATTCACTAACAAAAGTGATATTTGGAAATTGTTCTAATTTATTTTCTATTTCTTACCTAACAAGAATGAATTGTTTTTATTTTCAGAACCGATTAAATGTTAATGAGATAGACCTTTTGATTTCCGACAGCAACTCTCAGTTCACCGCCTCTCTTTCATTAGCACAATGGTCCCCAAGTCTTCTAATTCCGTAAACCCGAAGGAAAATATTCCTTCCTTTGAAGGAGCACTAAACAGTCCATCTAAATTACAAATCGCCTCGGCTTTAAAAGTTCTTTCCGTTCCCATTCTCGAACCTCTCTGCCACGCATAAAAAACTCCCTTTTCCGGAAACAGAAGTCATGGAGAGGGGGAATCCATCCTTTAGGTTAAAGCCAACCAAATGTTCCTCTTGGAGTCGTTCATTTCCACTAAGCTCCCCTTGACAAATGAATGGAGAAGTTTTGCAAGTGCGCCATGTTTAGTTGAAGCGTGTTCCGATGAATATATTTGCCGCACTTCCACTCTAATATTAAAAATTACGGTAAAAAAGGCCTCGTATGAATTATTAAGGTTAGCTTGTTAAAACTCAAGGTCGTCCAGAAAAAATTTGATCATGTGCTTCCCTTTTTAATTAAAATTTCTTTTCCTCGACCCAATGCTCGTTACATGCAAATTTTTTACTGAAATAACTCATTTCGGAAGATGCTTGGTCGTTTGATCACCGTAATTTACAGTTTTATTTTTCGTCGAATATTTTAGATATTTTGTACCACATTTGGTTTGCTGGATGGATGGATAAAAGAGAACATTAGTATTCGTGAATTAATTACGTTAGCTGCTGGTTTCAAGAGAGAATGTAAATGAATAACTGAGAACACAATGCTAGAATAACCCGTAATCCTAAATCATGTCTCTAATTTTGACAAGTCAAACGTAAACTTTATCATCAATTGAACTTGACTAATGCAGAGATTACATTCCCATATTATATAAAATCGAAAATCAAAGACCCAGATTGTAACTTTTAAGTACCATCTACATTTGAGATTTTTGAATAAACAATATCACCAGATGAGGTAATATTACCAAAGAAATACATGACAAGTAACCCAGAAATTCTTTTGAGTCACATTGGAGGATTTGATGTCTTAAAGCAACGTCTTGGTCCGAATGTAGCGCTTTTCCCTGAATTTTAGGACGCACTGGAAAATGCGCATTTCGTTTTCCCTATTCCGATTGTGTCTTCATTTTTTTGTTTGAAACAAACTTCCAGGTCTTTCACTCATTAGCTTTTAATACAGATTTTCATGACACTTTTTGCTCCAGTGCCAAGCTATCTCGCCATCTTCCTTAGTTTCATGGAAGACATTTCATTTTTTATCATTTGATGTCAGAACGGAAAAACTAGTCAGGAGCGTATAGTTTCTCTTGGTAGTACATAAACTCATATTAAAATATTGGGAAAAAGGACTAGCCATTCGGTTGGATTTGTCATATTTTAGTTTACGCATTTTTCCTAGATGTACCATAATATTCATATAACAGCATCAACTATCTATTTACACTTAATTTTTTGTACAGAACAAGCAATCTCTCTTTTAAAAAGCGTTTTCTTACACAGCTTACTTGGGCCAATTGAGTGGTAAACGTCCTTTGATGTTTTTCCCAAGAACTTGCAATTTCCCTGCAGTCAAAGCAAGCTAACATAACATGACATTTACGTACACCATAATTAATTCTTTCTTTGCGATTTATGAATGAGCTTAAACAAGGCAGTTCACTGTGTTTGACGGACGGTTTATCAAAAAGTCCAAGAAAACTAGACATTTTCGGTAAAAAATTGAATAAACTCACCAAATTAGCTTCGCAGAAATACGAGATATGTATTAAAATTTTGTAGTTTTCTAGGAGAGGCAATGTAGTTGCATCTTCTTTAGTACGCAATAACACAATCGACCAGATTTCTTTAGAAGCCTCATTCTATAAATTGCCTATAAATTGGTATTTCTTCGAATTTGGAGGCGTGCGCTTTGTTGGGGATAAAGATTCCTCTCCGACGCTTCCAGAAAGCGTAACGTACCGAACGTCACTTCTCACTTCCTGCCTATCGTACACTCTAAAATAGGCTTTATTCTCAGCATTTCCTTTGATATTTCCCTCCTCCTTAATAATTATCGGCTGCCTTTCACATCCACGCTATATTTTCTTCGTAACCAAGACTTTCCAAACCTATTTGAAGGAAAAAGAGACACTCGCTGCTTTTACACTCTCAACGCTCATTTGCTCGCAATCTTTTGATCTCTTATCTCCTCCGCCGTCTCTTGTTTCTTTGCGACTCAGAAGCTCCTCTCTCGAAAACTACTGCTGAAGGAAGAGGGTTTTTCTTTTTCTACTTCGACATATTTATCGAGTCGTCTCTTTTCCAAGCAGCTTTAGCTTCAAAAAGTCGTCGCAAAGAAAACTTTTTGCGCAAATATAACCTACGCAATCGTAAGAAATTCGTTCCTGTTTACCTCTATTTCAGAATTCGAATGGCTAATCTTGTCAGTTCGAACGGATTCAATATTATCACAAGCTTTTTCTTTTTAATGACTGGCATCGTAAGACGTCTGGGATTCTAAAAATTCCTTCAAAAAATCCATTACTCCTAAGACAAATTTTCTTAATTTAATTTATCAAGTCTTTATTATATCAAAGATGTGTTTTTGTTTAAGTTTAAGATATTTTGGTGCAAATCAATTCAAAGGACGTTTCTCCGCTGAAGGGTCCAAGCAATTGGACTGAATGTTACTTCACAAGAACACCAGATAATTTTGCAGTAGTTCTCCTAAGGTAATATCAAAGTAATGTATATGTATAAAAAATGTCTTCGTAATCTTTTTATATTATTAACGATTTATTCAAATAATTTTAATTAATCCCAGATAAATCTTTGGAATCACCTTTAACATGAATCATCGTCGTTTGTTATTTGACTTATGTTGTTATGATGTTATCTAACCAAAAGGGGTACCTTAGAATGATGACGAAAACTTACCAGCATGCCAATGATGGAACTCAGAACTCCACTAATAAATGAATACATGTTTCTCCTTACACAATTTCACCTTAGACAATATCACAGAACATTTTTGAGTTTCTTCTTGAAAATTTTAACATATATATGCAATATGTCATTGTATCTAGAGTTGATTCAATTGAAAGCTTATATTTATAGTTTTCTTGTAATTTTATATTCAAATAGTTTATTAATGTATTCTCGTATCAATATATTAATACTTTGATAAATAAAAGTTTATCTCTGGGTAGGCAATTACTAAGATTACAGATGTTGTACAGAATAAAGCTGAGGAGAGAATTCGAACGAGAAATCTGTTCTCTAAAGGAAAGAGGTTAAGGAGGTGCAGCCCAAAAACAAGTTAAAGAGAAGTGATTGAGAGTAGCCGAAATAGGAATGATCTTCAGGTTTAACTAGGAATGGATACACTTGGAAAAGGTCGAGGCATTTTTCAATTTAGGTAGCAAGATCACCGGTAAGGGAGGAACCAAGAGAGAAGTACGTAAAATAGCGTAATGGAAGAGTATCCCATTAGAAAATTTTGCTAACAGAAAACAGTACAACTTGGATATAGGGAAAAACGGTTTATGGACACTTAGTAAGAGATATTCTTCTATAATTGTGAGTCATGGGCAGTGACAGTAGCAGAGAATCTTTCCCCTAAAGTAGTAAATTTCTATAAAAAATGGAGACCTTGGTATCTTCTTCCCCTTTTAGATTTAATTCCCTTAAAAAGTTATTTGAACATCTTATTTCATATTCGGATTCTGCCGATAGAACAAAATTCAATGAAAAATGGCGACATGACAGAGACCCGAACACAGGTTACCTAATCTAACTACTCAACTACGATGCCGCGTCTCTTTCACACTGTTAAGGGAATCACCTCATTCATTTTCCGGGCCTAGATCGTAAAACCGATTCGCATGAAATAGTTATGTACGTATACAGTATTATATACGTGAATCATTTAAAGGAATTTTTCCGATTCGGTGTTTAATTTTTCTATGATGATGAAATGAAGGATGAAAATGAAACACCGAATCGGAAATCCTGCAAGCAAGTTTTACACCATGAGTATTCATTTAAAACTCGAAAAAATAAAGGAATAGTGACCCAACAAATAAATGTTAACAGAATTTCTGCAAAACTGATGAATCCTCTCTGCGAATGTTTTCAAAATGTGTGTTTCTGATGGTATAAAGACTAAATTTTTACTCTTATGGTCCAATGGAAAACATCTCTTTGACATTTACGACTGGTCAGACTAATGGGTTGGAAACTTTAATTTGACGTATCCCGGAATACTACTTTCCAAACTCTGTGCTATTAAATATTATTAAAAGCATGCTAAATTCAGTCGCGTCCATGAAACTGCCATGTTTAGATTCTCAAAGGAACGGAATATCGTGTTTATCGTTGAAATTAGAGGGCATGCTAGAATTTGACATTCATTTATTTAAAGCTTAGCTATTTTTTCGTTTGCTTTTGTCTGAGGTAAAAAGAATAGCGAACAGGTTTTCAAACTGCATATATGATTAATAAGCCGTCTTTCATAAAGCAGTGCTAATATCTTACTTTTCAATAAACATATTTCTATTAACACTCAAACGCTGCAAAACGGAGATATTGGTTGCGATCATAATTTTGCCAATTCTTACATATTTGTAATAAAAAGATAGCGCAATCGCTGAAATGGGTCGTACTCTAAGGAAATGGATGTTTGATAAGCAAATGATGATATTGAGGATGGCATTAAAGACTTAAATCTGTTTATAACCTTCAAGGAGTTAATGTATTAGAGTCTCAAACCAAATCATAATTAGTGTTCAGCTGAAAATATAATATTGAAGGGTTACTGAATAGTATCAATTGATGATTTCTCACAAAGTATATATCATCTTCATTTTAATTAAGATATCATGTTATTCAATTCTTATTTCTGTCAAGTGAGTCTATCCCTTTTTAGGAATTCTATACAACTAGTAGTTTTTTTAATATTTTACAGTGGAATAAATAAACAAACAGGTCTTTATAATTAGCCATCTTATAAATTCTCCCTCGCTGAAACAGTTCTATTTCCTTCGATAGCTGATATCTATCAAATTAGGCAATTATCTCATGAGAAATCATTCCTAAAATTTCAGTCAACCTTGACATCTAAAGTAATGGATACGATTAATCATTTGGAAAGAGAAAAAGCGTTCAGAGAAAACAGAAAATCTGTTTTTTGTTCTTCATAAATATTGAGGATGCAAACTAAAACAACTGTAAATGATTGTAATTTCACGTTTTTCCTAAATTCACATCTGTACCGATAATCACACTTGGGATGGATAAAACTAGAAAATAAATTATTTGGTCAGCCCGTAATTACGATGATAAAAATACAAGATATTTTTCCAAGATATTTAATGCAAGATATATTTAAGAAAAATAAATAACACCATGTGTCATCCTTAGTGTCAAAATATTTTTGTCATATACTAAAAATATTCGTCCAAGTAACGATAAGTTAAAATGCTTTATGAAAAGCATTATATAGTATATTTATATCATTATACATGATGATGATGATGATACAGCATGCATGCAAATCTATTAATAGCAAGGTTTGTTACACAGAAAGTTTCTAAATGAAAAGAAACTCAGGACACAAAAATACATCAGGTACGTTGATAAATCCTGAAAAATAAATAAAAGATAAAACCATACGTTCTTTATCCAACTTCCGGAACCTAGTTTAAGAGAATGATAAAGTAGTGGACGGAGAGGCATATGAAGTTTAACAATTTCTGAAATAATCTCGAGTGATTTATTGGGTAGTCTTGAACTTGAGATAAACGAAGGAAGTTTGAGTTTTATGAAGCCAGCAGAAAGTATAAATCAAGAGTAAAATAGATTACGCGGAGAGACTTTTGAGGCGAAATTAATTTCAAAGCAAATAAATATGATCTGTTGATTTATTCAGGAGTAGAACATGCAAACTGCTCAGAAAAAAATCCAGAGGATATGTAAAAAGAATCGAATGATATATTATTTTATGGAGATAAATTAACGTCTTTTTAAGATCTTCAATCCAATCTTCCTTTCTCGGCCTAGACTGGTAATGCTTGGGCCATTCAATGCCTGACTTTTAACGTTCTAGCCAATTACGCTACATTTTAGGGTCAGGTAGGATTACTTGAATTTGCAAAACTTCAAAAGTGAACATTAAAAGTTAAGTTTAAAGTTAAAAGGTTTAAATCGCTCGATATTTCTGTAACAGTAAATATTTTTTCCTCCCAAAGATTTTTAATAATATCTTACATTGATTTTTAACAAAATATAACTAGATTTGAATAATATATTACGCTTCCTTGCAGATTTTCAGATTTGCATAATTAATTTACGCTTAGAAATATATTTTTCTGTTATTTCATAATTTTAACGATTTAGGCGGGATAATGCTTAGCGTGTTACTTTTCCAACACCAAGATAGTGGATTTCCAAGCCCGGCTAACCGAGATTTTCGTGGCTAGAGCATGGATGTTTATGATCATCTCGATGCTTGTAATCTTTGCAAATAATTAAAACGAATAAAAATGGAAATTATTATATAGTTAAGTTAATAAAATAATTACAATAATCTGCATTCGTTGAAGAAAATTATTTTGGGCCCACCGATAGCCAAGTGGGTAACGCGTTCGCCTTTAGTGGACACCAAGTTTGATATCTGGTGGAGGCCCACATGGTGCAAAATTACATCAGCTGTCGAAGCACTATTGTAATAATTTCTAAGGAAATAACGTTCCTATCAAAATATAATCTCGAGGAGAACCTAAGGATTACCTTGCAAACCTAAAGGCTTAATTAGTGAACTTGAGAGGTTTATTTTATGTTTCCTCATATTTTAACCAAATGAAAAATAAGGAGAAGATACTAATTTGCTTTAGTCAAACGTCTAATAGATACCTAAATTAACAGACATCTACAAATATCTATATCTTAAAAAATTATATCTAAAATATTTGTAATAGATATGCCAGTATTTCGGGTTCACTTGAATGGTAGAAACCTGGCTTCGAAGGCTCGGTAAAATATGTAAAAAATTCGTTTTCTTTAAAAGTATCTCAGATATTGAAGCAAACCTTACTGAAATGCTTCACGGCGTAAATTGGGAGTCCCTCGAAGATGATGTGTTGAAAACTTAAGGTTGTCAAGTGAATTCTATGAATAGTAGTTTACGAAAATGATTATAAGTATTATTCTTTCTTATTCAATTATAACATTAACTACGATAGATATTCACCGGTCTCCTAATGAACAGATCAGACGTGCAGAGAAGAGAAGTCGATTAATACTGTTTTTCATAGTGAACAATTTTCGAAAGCTACAAGCAAATTATATTATGATGTAGATGCAATAGTAGAAACTAAACATTATCAACTCATGTATGCACATTTTTGTGTAATCCCCTTCTTCCTTATGAATAAGGAGTGTGCTGACGACCACAATATTAGTATCAACTTTTTAATTTTCTGAAGAAGAAAGGCTTGCATCTCCTTAGCCGAGAGATACTTTAATCTGTTCTGTATCGGAAAAGAAAGCGTGGGAAGTTTGCCAAGACTTGCATGGCTCTCAAATATAATTCAAATTAAAGACTACAAAATATAGCGACTTTTCCACCAAAAGTCGTATAAAAACGTTAATTGATCCGAAGCAGATCATCAATATTTTGACAGCTAATTTGACTTGATACGACCTTAAATTGCGCATTTACAGCTACATAATTAATTGATGAGATCGTTTTCCGATAAAGCTATCACAAATTGATAGACTAACGATGTCGTTATTAACAAAATGGGGAACTATTTCAGCACAGCTAGAGTTATGGAGTCAGAAATTTAACCAGATTTTGAGTTGACGATTTAAACATTTGGGGATTGTAGAATATTGTTGAGACTCTATCTGTATTCTGTATGACTTAAGTTAGTTACTATTAATTTCTGGGAGAATATTATTTCAAAGTAACAATGAAATAAAATTAAGAAAATTGAAAAAGTACAACGAAAAGCTGCTGCATATGTATTACATAGAAACAACAAAGAAGGTAGTATAATAAAAATGTTGGAAATTATTGGATGGCAATCATTAGAAAAAAGGAGGAAAGTCAATAGGCTAGTGGAAATTTTTCAAGTAAAATACGGCGGTGTAGGAGGCACCTCCTACACCGGCGAAGCTTGGAAGGAGCTAAGCTACAGATTGGGAAAACCAAACTATGTTGCGCGTGGTGATCATAACGAAATATTAAAATTAAGGAAACGAATGGCAGAGGTTGTTAAATACTCGTTTCTAAACAGAGGGGTAACAGAATGGAATATGTTATCTGAAGAGACTTTCAAACCTTAACCGGAAACGAGTAAGGTATTTAGACGAAGGTGTAAAAAGATCTTATAATAATGTAGTGTATTTAAATATTATGCTTCGATAAGATCGTATATAATTGTTTTGGAGATAATGTATAATTTCTAGTTTTTAAATTTTTTTGGAAGGGAATATTAACATAGGCTCTGGATCTTTCTGTATTTATATGTATAATTGGTTATGATTGACAGAAGGGAGCAAAATAATTGTAAAATTACTATAAGTATTAATGGTGAAAATTTTTTACGTGTAAATATTTAAGATTTAATGTAATGGTTATGGCTGCCACCTGATTATCGCTATACTGAGGTAATTCCTTATTAAATAAATCAATTCATTCATTGTTAATTAATTCTTAAATTATAAACTCCGTGACAAGCATAGTTGAGCAGAGGAAGTTCGCTGCTGTTTAAGTGTAGCATTTACTTCGACTGCGTAAAATAATGTCATGTTTTATGGAAATGTCTTCGGAGATGTTCTTGCGGTGGGCTATTCTCATTCATACCATTTAAATCGATAATATTCTTACAGTTTATGGGACATTATTTTCATTGCATTTTCGGTTGACCTTTTGCGTTCCCCGTCGACCCTAGCAGCCTCTTTAACATCCTTATACGAGGCAAATAGAAAGGAAGCGCACAGTTTCCACTCGAATTGAAAACGCAATGGACGTCACTTTGTAGAATATGAGAGGTTTCAAAGGGCAGAGCAAGTGCCACTCTCCCCGGTAAAACTCTTGACAAGAGAGCATATTTTCTCTCTCTAAGTTTTCTTGCATGTCCCTCTTTTTCTTTCCGAAGCGTTCCTCCACTCAGTCTTCTTTCTGCTTTTGTTCATCTCTACCCACTCTCCTTCCTCCGCTAAACTGTAACCCCACGTAAACCCCATCCCTCCAGCTTAATCTCCAACCTGACTGCTGCCCATCTCATTGCTTTACCCTCTTCATAAATCACTTGCTTTACATTCAATCAGCGATAAAATCCTGCTGTTTCTTGGAGTCAGGCGGTACACTCTATTTTTATAGTTCCACTCCTGTTCTTTCTGAATTTATTGTCATTTGCTCCACCTGAGGTTGAATAAATGTTTCGAATCTATTCTTAAAATAGATTCCACTACCTGCGACTCTCTCTGCAGATAGATTGTTCTGGGAGACACCGGTTCACACGAGGAGTGATGCATTTCTATACAGGTCCCTCTAAAATGTTTCATGTTCTCTTCTATTGAATTATTGATCTTATGGGGAGAGATGGAGGTCGAAACGGAAGTGTACTAATCAAAAACTCAAATCTTCAAACTACTTTTTCCTACAAATCACGTTGCAAACGTTTCTGTGACCTTTTTATAATGTCGTGAGATATTTTTGAAGTTATGGGACTACATACGATACATTTCTTAAATTGGAGTTTGGCTATGTTACCCATATAAGAATGATGAATTCCTTAGAAACTTCTTTAAATACTGCATTCTTTAAAAGAGGCTCTGTGATATAAATAGTAGTGTCGCGAGCGTGGAAGAAGGAAATGCTATAAAGAGATAGAGACGCATAATCAAATTGATATACTAATGAGGAAATGAATGTAAATACGTGTATACTGGAGAAATGTTCGAATTCGAGGACAGAGAAATGATGGGGAGGATAAAATTCAATATAAATTATCGTAAGGCTTGAGAGGCCTGAAATATATTTGGAACAACGCTTTATACAAATTACTCTCATTGCAATAAAAGAAACTCTTTAATACACTCTCCATATAGAGGTTTAAATTATATAGCTTAAATTTCTCTCTGTGGGAAAACCTAAGGAATGAACTTGTCAGAGAAACTGCCGGAAGGAATTGCTGACGTTGACAAAGTAAATATACGCAAATTAATGAATAGGCATTTCGTTAGCCAATGGAAGAAATGTTCTTGATACATTTTGGAACGTCTAAATTAACAAAAACTTTCTATAACAACTTTATAATTGCATTTCTTGGAGCATATGAAAAGAGACTTAATAGAAAAGAGTAGAGATAACAAATAACTGTAAACACTTAATGTTTCTCACAGTAGCTATCGCCTTAGTTTCAATACGATTTCTTTTATGTCATGATAGCCAACAAGTTCCTCATGTCTTCCCTCAATCCATTACTCCCTCAAAAAGACTAAATATGTGCTTTAACATCAAAGAAGCTGTCCCGCTTGATGACATGTTGAACAACATGCCTGAGAAACCACTGACAAGGTCTCGCCTTCTTGTTTCCTTAACCAATCTCGCGAATTTAGGAGAAAATAGAAGCATTACTCCGAAGGAAGAGAGAGATGAGATTCTGTAACGACTAACGAAAGTATATGCTCATGTAAACATTCGCGGGAGTTTGAGGTACATGGTCAAACATAAAGAGGATTTTTCAAAGAAAAAGGAAGATGCTCGCCAGATAAATTATGGAAAGCGTCTCCGATCCACTTTCATTCTCTCTTGTCCCACTCTGCTGTTTCTTCTTCTGTTCTCCCTGTCTTTGCCATTTACTACATGAGCCCATCCTCGCCATGTTATTGCTCTTTCTGTCCGCCTCTGAGCTTTTTCTTTCTTTACACAACACGTGAGAAATCGAATGAATGTCTGGCGCGGAGGAAGACGGCATTTTATACGCCCAAGCTGTCATCCGTCCTACGCATCCTTAACTCCCTTTTCCACACTTTCCCTCTCCAACGCTCTACTGCTCCTATTTATCTCATTCGCTTTCCTTATCTCCCCCCTCACCTTCATGGTCCAATCTCATCGGCGCAAGATGATCCTCTGACGCTGCTATCTTCATCTTCCCCTTGATTTATTTTTAAACCCTTTTTATTTCATAGCAATCCTCAAGGAGTGCTCCGCTTTGAGCCAAGAAATTGCCATTCTTCGAGGAATATTCGAAATGCTCTCGACTATCCTTTGATTCAGTTGGAGAGGAAACTGAAATCGGTGATGGACCCTTTCCGCCAGATCATATCACAGTCCATCGAGCATTCAGTACCGGCCTGATTCGAAGAAAATCAGCTCAAAATGGAGAGCATAGGACAACACTGCGTGCAGAATATGGAAGCTTCTACTCCTGCGAGAACGCATACTCACTTCTAAACACCAATTATGCCGTGGAGTTTCATTGTACTGCAGCTGTTCTATTAAAATGTTATTCTTAGCTTTATTTTCACGCATGCTATTATATGAATTCATTTTCTGTGTAATTATATAGATGTTTTATCTGTGTTTGAAAGGAATCTCTTGGTTTGATCTCCATACTAGTATTTTAATTTGCCTTTTCGTGTGCAAGTTTTTTTTTTACTTTTTTTATGACTTCTTAGAAGTTTTAATCAGAATTCACACCTAAAAAGTTGCTAACGTTCAAGGAATTTTGGGGTTTACAGGTGAATAAATTAGCGTGTTTTTATCATCACCGACTATTTTTTGCAAACGAGTTCCATTTTCGTGATTTTGTATGACACGGCACCGACAATTAGTTGTAACCTCTAATATTAGTTTCTGTCTTTGACTAAATAATCATTGCGAAGTAAAAAGTTATGCAATAAGTAATTTATGCAATCGTAAGCTAAACATTTATCGACATATTTTTATTTTTTAATCTTTTCACTGTAAATATCTTTAATAAATGGAGCAAATTCAGGAATATTTTAATATTATTTCTTAAGCGGAAACAGGAGCCCTCCCATCCGAGTTAAAAATTTGGACTATCACAAACACAAACGACGAACACAACGTCCATCCCCTAAACCGGAAAGCCCCAGTTAGCCGAGATTCCAACCCGTGACCTTTGTGACAGAAAGATAGCGCACTAGCCACTCAGGTCGACAAACCATTAGGAGTTACTTCTAATTACTGCGGTAAAAGCAAATAATCTGTATCACTGTCGAAGTTGTAATTTTCAACTTTCATAAATATCAAAATTTCTGAGGGTTTCAGAAGCTGTGGAGAGGCTTTTATCGCTTCCGAAATATCGTTCATCCTTGTTTCCCAAAGTATCAGATTTTCTCCCATCCTCACTGATCAATATCTCACTCGCTTTCTCCTGTCTATTCCTCTGATTCATGGCACATTTCACCGTTTTCGAAACCCTATTCATTCGCTGAATTCGGAGCATAAAATTTCTGGGAGAGGTGTCTGTCAAACTTTCAAAACCGAAACATCGATTTCAATTCTTCCTAAAACTGTTCTCTGCGCCATATAGATAAAGATTCCATCACTTTTCTCCGAGAACACGGAAGGAATTGTTGATAAACTGTTTGGCTTATAAGTTATATGGGAACTGAAAAGTTGGATTTCGTCAAGTTTTGTTCTGAGTTAACACAAACGGCTCATATAGTCAGAAGTGCTTACACACTTTGGACGAACGATTTATTTTTCAAGAGCTGTTTTTTGTTTGGATTCCTTTCTCGTTATTCATTTTATTTCGTGTAAAGGAATCAGATTTGTAAACATTAACTTTGCGAAAGAGTATGGAGAATGAAAAGTTTGCGAATTGATAACTATATTATAGAAATGAAAGTTGCTATGGAAAAATTATTTCTACTTCTCAATATATGACCCCTTCATAACAGTTTTTATGGAAACTTTTATCCAATTTCCTTCAATTCATAGGATTTCAGCTAAAATAATTAATATACTTAAAGTATAAAAGGTATAAGGTTCGAGGTTCGTTAAAACCTTGAATGTAAAATGTGTCCATCGGGAAAGCTGAGATGAAACTATTTTCTTCGGAGCTTTGGTATTCCCCTTCAACGCCGAAGCAAAGATACGTGAAACTCCAACACCGTGTAACCACACGAGAGCCATATCGTGGGTGACACGTGTTCGAAAGTTTAATTTCCATCCTCGAAAACCCTTTCCGAGACTGCACATCCCTTTCACTCTACATTCACTTCACGTGTGCTCGCCTCTCGCATTACAGGGGTTGAAGATTGAAGCCGAGTGAGGGGCATCTCCAAGGGAAAAGGAAGGATTCGATAAAAACGAAACTTAGGAGAAACGAAGCCATGACGACTAAAGGAATGCTTTAGAATCACAAAGATAAACTTCCTCATATTATAATTTACTGCAAAATGGAAAAGGCATCATATACTAAAGAAAAAATGTTGCTACTAAAAGATTTTGAGAAATATTTGATTAATCCATCGAATTCACCTTTTATGATATAAAACAAAATTTAGACTTATCTCTGGCGATAAAATTATTATATCGAATTTCATGACCCCGTCCTATAAATTTATTGAATCAGATTTATAATCAAGTTTGCTTAATTAATAAGCAAGTGAAGATATTTATATATTTCTATACTTCTTTCTATCTTAGAAGATAGAAAAAATTATGAGCTGTGTATAGAAAGTACATACTATCGAAGTGAGATCAAATAAATTATAGGTATGATAATTAATTTTTAATCGTATCTCTTAATAAAATTTTGAAATTGATTAATTTCTGGAAATAAAATTGCAAATTTAATGTATTATACATTTCCAATCGTATATATTCTTCAGAATACACTATTATTCTAAATTCTAAATTCAAGAGAATAATGAATTCATATAATATCTTGATATCACTTTTATCTGTAAGAAATATCACGGCTTTTATTTTCCATTAATTTATAATAAGAATGGTATTTCATAAAAAATCCTTCTTTTCGTTGTCGTAAATTGACCAGGTAAAGAAGTAGTCGGGGAAAATGTTTGAATCCTTACATGGAGAAATAATTCGAGTAAAAAAGGGTTGAAGGGATTAATTCAAACACTTTAGAGGAAATTGGGCAAAGAATGAGCAGAACCAATTTAAGGGGATCCCAATTATCTACGCCACTTCCATTTTCCTACTCATCCATGATTAACTCTACAGCAAAAACGGGGCCTTTCCCACTGCTGAAAACCAAAACATCGCCTTCTGTTTTTGCACCGTTTTGTGCGTCACTAATCCTTTCCTCTGCAGCAGCTCACATTTGGAGATATATAACATTTTTTAAATGTCTCTAGATCCTTCCGCGGTTGCGGACGATCAAGTAGCGAGGATATTACGTTCAAATGCAAAATATAGTATCTTTAACCTATGTATTTTATTTCAAACGCTTTTGAAAAGGTTTAGCTTAATGTAATCCTAAGGTCTAATAATCCTGGTCTACACGATGGCCATCGACTACAAGATTAACAACTTAGAATATTAGCATTTTGATATGAATATCATGTAGAGCTTTGCAATGAATATTTAAACGAAAAATCCTCTCACTGTCCTGTCGGTTTGTCCGTAGTTACAACCTTGTTTCGATTAGAAGCAAAAAGAGCGGTAAATATTACATAATTAAACCTGCACAAATATGGTCCTTTAATTATTGACAACGGATCGCAGGAATATAAATTACATGGCGAAGATTGTCAAGAAACGGTAGACTTAATCATTTTCTCAATCTAGACATTTACTTGTCTCATACTTAAACCTTTCACTTGTGAAACATTATTAATAAATTTCAATCCTATTACTAGGAAATAGATCGATCAATCAATTTCTGATAGAAGTAAATTTCTGATTCTGAAGGAAATAGTAAAGGTGATCTTTCACGTAATGGCGTGCACCAAGAAAAAATCCCAAGGAAAAACTAACATGAAAATGTCAGTCTGAGAAAAATGAAAAGGTGTGATAGATCAGGAATCGAACCTGGTAGCTTCCTCTTTCTCGGCGGATGCTTTAGCCAATTAAAAGATTCCAGGCTCGAGTCCTGGTCTGCATATCTTTTTTCGCGTCCGGTTTTCCTTGTGATGATTCCTGAAATATTTTTTCTCATTTGAGCAAAAACCTGTTTTTTCTGTTTAAAAATTTGGAGATAACGTCAAGTTAAAGATATACATCTGTTTATAAGTTGGATTTGAATACATATTATGAGGTATAATCTGTTTTATAGCGTACTTATGTATTAAAACTAACTTGTTTCTCTGATCTGATTCCTTTTAATGATTCTTGCAGGAATCGCTGTCTCATTCTCTTTAATCCTCTTCTTACTTCTGAAATAAGTATTTATCAAGTAATATGTGCCAAATATTTATTATTGAAATTATATGAACTCTTAGCATGTATCAAACTTAGTTTGTGAATATATGGCCGTGTGTATGCTCGCATAAAATTTTACAACTCACATAGGATTCAATTTGGGTTACTCTCAAGTGTAGGCCATTTGCATAAAACGAGTTTCCTTTTACAAAGCGTCCCACATTCGATGAAAATGTCTTCTTTGTTGCCTTCACAGTTCATTTGTTTTACATTAATTAGAAGTAATGACAACAAAAGTTCAAGAATAGCACCATTAGAAAATGTTTGTTTAATATATTTATTTTTCTCGCACAGCACAAATTTCCTCAAAATGAATAAACTTTGTAGTGCATAGGTTAATTTTGTTGAAATTTGTCAGTTTCGAACATCATTTCGTTGACGAATAATGTCACTTTTGAAGTTGAGTAAGTAAACAAAAACTTCTCATACTAATAGTACATGTAAAGAAAATTAAATTGCGGATGATGGTTGACTCCTTACCTCTTGAAAATACTCTACAAAAATTCAATAATATTGACCCAAACTAAACTCAGAATGGCTATTCACAGAATTTTCTCACTATTACATACTTTTAATCAATAGATAATGTTAGTGAGATATTGAAAGATTAAAATTTCCTGTTTTTCTTTAATTATGGCATGTCAGAACATGAATTTCGTTTGTGAGTTATTTTATGTGTTACATTGCCTTTTATCTTCTTTTTCCAGGTGAGGACACGCAAAACCTTTTTCATCGCGCAACTGTTTGAGAGATGATGCTGACAAGGTGAACCAATTTTCAATTCATAGAGTTTAATTGTTGTGACTGGTTTGAGATAAAAACTCAGATTAATAAAAAATGTTGGTAGAAGTTTATTAAAATCCATTCCTTATTTTATTTAGAGGATTTTCGAGGCTTGCAATAGGGGAACATTGATTCGCAAAAGCAGACGTTAACGATCGGAGTATCTCTTGATTAGTTAAAAGTGTTGCTATATATAATTAGAGTGGTTGTAGATGTAATAGATATCCGAGATAACCGGATTAATGTTGTCAAAACAAATGTCATCATCATGAGGAATTATTGAAAAAACAAGGTTTTGAACAACGAAGAAGATAACTCTTAATAATCCACAATAAATAATTCGTGGGTGACTAGTTTCGGCTAATAGTAATATAATATAATAACCATCTTCAAGCCAGGCCTTCTTCAAATCTAACTATACTGTTGAAAGGGTTCATTTACAACAGTACATTTAGATTTGAAGATACTACTAAATAACTAATATTGATATTATAATAAGTTTGGTGATTGAGAAATTTATTTACTCCCCTAACTACCTTTACAAGACTCCTACGTATTTTTTCTAACGATACTATGTTACAGCCGCTGTGATAGAAGAAAAGGACCATCTTTTGCAGCAAAGGGCACATCAAGACTCTTGGCCTAGATACGTCTTCGCTAATTTTAGCGCATCGCCTTCTTTGACGTTTTGAGGTCCTTTTTACTCCCTAACAGAAAACTTAGATCAAATATTACGATCACATTGAGATTTCTTTTCTTTTAATTCATTTAATTCCTGCATTATTCTATTCAGGATCTGCAATACATTAAATTCTTCGCATATAGAATAATCTTATTCTAGAACTTAAAATATTCTTTGAACTTTTCCGGAGACGTTAGATAACCCGCTACCTCAACTCAATGGCCTGAGTAAAAATGACTAGACTTTCTAAGGTTTCCAAAAATTTCCGTAACGGCATTATAAACATATGTGTATTTTTACGACATTTAATATATGGAATATCTTGAGAATTTCGTGCTATAGGTGAAATTTTATTGACAGCATGGGAAAATTAGAGCAATGGGAAAGTGCTATAGTAAGTGTATGTGTAATCTTTATATTAAAATTTACTCTGATATCTTTCCGCTTAAAGTAAATGAAAGTTAAATACCTAATCAAATAATTCTATTAATGAAAGTAATTTACTATAACTCGCTTTTAAAAAATCCAATGAAATATCGAATAATAATATAACCGAATGAATAATATTATGAAAATGATAAAAGGTTAATACTGATAATATTCAAATAGGCTTAACAAGTTAGGATGAAAGACGGAAGTTCCAAAATATCTTAATTACTGGAGAATGTTGTTAATGATTGTAAGACATGAAAACCATTGGGGGAAGTGAATAATGAAGTAAGTAAGAAGACAAATTGGCCGGTACTAGTGGCTAAAAAATGGCAATATAGATCAAATATGGTTGAACTCTTAGTCTTATGGTCTTTAAAACTCGCTTATATTAGGCAAAAAAGAGAAAATGCGAGATCCCCATTTATGATGTCCAAGGAATAAAATAAAATCCAAAAGCTATGTAAATGAAGGCAACGACAGGGGTTACAATGTCGCGACAGGATCGATGGCGGATTACTATGAACGAATCTGAGGAAAAATTACTGTTTCCCGCAGTGGCGGAACAGAACACCCTGATAAGGTTCCAGAGTGGTGAAGTCATTAAGAAGATCGGACCGATCAACAGAGATGATTTCCCGGTCTCCCATACTCCGTGACTTTATCCGTTTGTACGAAAGTTGGAGCGCGGAGATAACGAGTTTCCACCTTCCCTCGAGGCGGTAAGTGGAAACACTTTTTGGGGAAGAGCAACGGTTTGGGATAAGTGAAATGGACCGTGATAAAACTGAGAGATGAGGCGGGGGATGACCGGGTAAGAGAAGAAGAAATTTTGGGAAAGCAAGCAACGAGGAAGAAATTGAAAGAGGCGTAGAAAGGAAAAGAGGATAAAGTTTTAAAGGATGCTTTTATATTTATTTGGAATGTAATTTACTTCTTAAAAGTTGTTGGAAAACTAACTCGCACTTTTTGATGAAAACTTAATCAAATGAAACGCAAGGGTAGGCTATGTAACGTCTGTAGAGTATACAAAAAATTAATTATAAATGTTATATAATGTAATTAATTAATTATAAAATTGAAGAAAAATTTGTGCGGTGGATTACTGATATTATTTATCGTTATTGATTGCTTGCATGGTTTATTTCTTTACATCTTATTTGTATACATATTTCTTTATAAGTTTTAGAATCTCAGAAAAAGGACAAGTGGTTCTTTTGTTTTAATAGCTGTAGATTTCTACTACATCACGGATTCCCCCGTGACATTTCATTATAGTAGTCTCCCGGATAGCCAAGTGGGGAACGCGTTCGACTTCGGTGAAAGCGGTCCCGGGTTCGATTTCCGGTGGTGGCCCACGTGCGAAATGACCGAAGCAGTCGAAGCACTTTAAGCAATACTACTACTACTACTATATTGCAGTGCACATTGCTGTGTGCATTGCAGTAACACATTAGTGCTGGATAAGTTGTAAGAGGTCATTCATTATATTTTTCAAAAGTGACGATAATTTTACATAAAAGATAATTGGCAGCAAATTGAAGAGAAGATTACGCATGACATAGTGATAAATGCGATTGTTTCGAATTATCGTGAAATAATAAACCTAAGTGTGGAAATTTACAAAGTTCTTTTTTCTCACTTTGCTAAAACCGTTCTGTTATTGAAAAATAGCCGAACGTCTCGTTGATTTTCAAGGAAGAAATAACGAGTGACACATAAAATACTAATGTCTTCATACTTGTCATAATGTCGTCATACATTATATAGTAGATGTAAGTAGATGGAGAGATAACCATTCACTCACCAAAACTAAATTTTTTTCACTTCATCATCAGTGAGATCACATTCACGGACAAACGTTCACTTTTGGATGTGTGTGGAATATGCTAAAGAAGGATTATTGTTGAGGAAAGAAAACAAAGGAACAGAAAATGACCAAATGAAGTCCTCGAAAAAAATTATTATACAAATGCACATGGTAACCCTTGCGTTAAACACACTTTAATGTTTTAAAGTTTAAAAGTTTTGCTTCTTCCTGTTCTCGAGTTTCGGACGAGGGTTGGCACACAAGCATTCAAAGTTTCTTCTTTATTTTTAAGAAGATATAGATTGATATTCGGCTAGCCAAAGGTAAATAAAAAGGAAACGCACCGCAGCTATGGCTATTAGAAAAGATAACCACTAGCCTGGTTATCATAGAAGTCTTCGTGGGTTAGTTTCTTTTTAGTAGTGCCTTATGGCTCCTGTGGCCTAGATCTTTGCTCTCCTAGAATAACAGCTCTTGAATTCAAATTCACTTCAGTATCAACACTAGAAACTCAAGGATGTTTTCTAAGAAAGATATTTGGATCCTCAAGCTGTACAGCTCTTCTGCTTCCGGACAATTCTCTAGAGAGGGCACGACGAAACATCTCAGGATATCACAGCGTGAAATAATGGTCTGTAAAACTAATCGCAGATTGCTAAATCTTCTTCGATGTACTTTGTGAAGTAAAACTTTTACAATTACCTCGGTCGTGGAGCTGAGGACTCGAGTTTTTGGGAAGCCCAAAAAAATGTCAAGCGCAAACTGCCTGTAGATGTAGAATTTTTCTGATATAACGGAGATGAGTGTTTTGGGAAACTTTTACTCACTCTCCATTTTAATGAGTTTGTCGAATTTTGGATGATACAGATATTATAAAAAATATGTTCAAAGACGTGAAAAATTATAGAATCGGTGTTTTCAGAAACTCCCAACTATACTGAAAAATCCCCTCTCACACGTCGAAAGGTGGCTCACAGGGTACATACGTGTAACCTTAAGTAAGATAACTCGAGATTTTCCCAATGCAAAATAAACTGTAATCAGAAGTTGTTGATACTAAAAACATAAGTTAGCGAACGGAAGGATGGAGGTATTGAAGGAAATGATAAGTGGAAAAATTGAAATATCTTAATTGTACATTTCAAATATTTCTGAAATATGGAAAGAAATCCAATTTTTATTTCTATAAATATTGTTCTAATGCTACAACCCTTTTACCAAATAAAACCTTTTTTTGTTTTTTTTTCCAGTTTAATCCTCTCTCCGGATGTCTCTATAAGAAATCAAAATAACACCCATGTTATTGTATGTAGATAGTGCGTGAACGGGAATGACAGAGAAACGTAAATTGTGTTGATAAAGTCTCTCTAATTCAAATGATATTTAATTTTAAATTATATAAGACTGAAATCGACTGTTTGGTAATATATACACTCTCTTAATGAGCAGTTAATTTATGTATCCAAGGATTCAAATATTCAACGGTTAATTTATATTAACCTTCGTTATCCTAACTGACTCAGTAGATGTAACTACTTTTAACATTTATTTTGAGACACATAAGGTAAAATATCAACTTGTTATTTTTTTAATTTTATTTTCCAATCGTATTTTATAACTTAGAAGTGACTACTACTTCAAGTTACCATCACGTTGATGTGAACGTTTTGAAATGTTTTCTCGTAAACCATTTTATATGTGGCCATTCTGAGTAAGATATAAGGGCATTTCTTACTAATATGTCCGATATAATGGCACGGCGTTACTCATTGAATATATAGTTAAGAAAAGATAATATTTAAACATAAGAATAAACTGCCTCTTGATTTTTAGTTTAAAGCAAATAACATTTTGAAAAGAACTATCGGTTTCCTAATTATTTTAGTCTGTCACGAAAAATTCCCTTGACACTCCTTGACCTGGAACCCTTTCTTCAAACAACTGCGTTGCAACACAAATCCCTCCATTCTGTAACTCCTAACAGATGGCACTCATGAAGGAAGAATACCAGTGCACGATTGAAAAGGCAGATTTCCCAATCGTCGACCGCGAAGAATACTCGATCGAAAAGTAAGAAAATCTCCGCCCTCAAAAATGAAAAGCACGTTCGAGGCGAAAACAAAAGAAAATCGACCTGATGCGTTTCATGAGTCGAGAAACGTGTGCCACCATTCACCATTAAAAGTGATAAGGGGAGAAGTGGTGCGCTGGGAGCAATTAGGGAAGAATGGGTGTAGCCCAAATAAACGAGGTTGCGGGCAAAGAGACAGTGGGAAACAAGGAGAGCGAATGAGATAACGATTTCGAAAACGAGTCGACCAAAACGTCATGGTGTGTATTGCGAAGTCGTTGCGAGAGTGAGAACGGTCGTTTGAAGGGTTATGTAGAGAGCTGAGGGAAAAATCACAAATGCTTGGACTGGGAAGGATCGTGTACATTGGGTGAAGGAAAATGAAATCATCGTAGTCGAAAAGGTTTTCCTCCCTCAATTACACTCTTTATTTAAAGCTGTGTGGAGAGATGCAGTATCCCCGACCAGTTTTAACGTTTTCGATGGAAGACGTTAACCTTCTCCGAGGTTAAATGCTTGCAAAGACGTAAGCCTTGGTTTTATGAATGACTATTCCTAACCTATTTGTACGCAACGACCTGGGTTCGAGTCCCAGTCGTGTCGCTATTTTTCACACTTGTTATTCCTTCGTCTATAAGACTGTTCTGAACCACATTTCGTTGCAGGGAGTTGCAGAAGCGATGAAAAAAATGAGGATCCATTTCCTCGTATCCACTTAAAATATAAGTTCGCCCCCCAAAGTCAAGGATGCCGTTCAATTTTTTCACTTTGACATTAAATAGTTGCTGAAATAAGCATTAAGTAATTAAGTTTTTGACATTGAAGTATCATAAGGCAAGCTGAAAGAATTAAGTTAGCATCGATAGATGAAGCGTCTCATGTTGCGCTTGCAAAGTGTTGAGTATTCCTCTATTTCTTAGATGCATATTTTTTAATTATTGATATTTTCACTTGCTAGATTATTATGTTTTATTTAAAATTTTTTAATTAAAGTCCGCGTCATGTGTTGCAGTTGTTTAAAATCAACAGTAGTTACTACGAAAATTGCTATCCTTTTATTTTACCGTACTGTAGCTGATAAAATATTTCGATTTTTAAAACTCTGACTCTCCAGTAATTTGTAAACAACATAAATTTATTCTGTTAACTTGTGACCTACCTTATACACATAGGATGGATGGAAATTGCAATTTAAATTTCTTAAAATGTATTTAACGATTTGGCCTTAAACGTAGTACCATTTTAATTTATTAAAAGCGGAAATGAGGAAATTATGCCAATATTTGTCCGATTTCAACTAACTTCTCAATGTATCTAGAGTTAAGTTAATACATACACAGATTCTCTTATATAAAAGGAAGAACGCGAGAAAGCTCAATTATTTGCTGTATATAAAATATGAGATATCTACATACATATGTATAATTTCTGAGAAGGTATTTTTAATCTTTAAACGTCACTATAAACATTTTCGTCCAAATTGCACGTTTCTGTATTTATATTTCGTTCGGACCGAGGAAACTCCACGAATGAAGGGAAGCTCCAAGCGAACTCGGACGTCCGTATGACGAGACCTTTAAACCCAACTCGCCGACACCATCCCTGCCCTTGACGTCAAATGTAAGGGGGAATGGGAGATATTTTTCCGCGCGATTCCAATTTGCGGAAGGCGCTGTGCAAACATTCTTCAAAGGTTCAAACCTCGTTTTTTTCCTTCTGAAGCGTTATCTGCGAAGGAAAAAGTGTGAAAGAAAAGTAAAGCTGAGAGTGGGGTCTATTTACAGATCCTTGAGGTCACTGGGGCACACGCAGGTACAAAATAAAATCAATCACTCACAAGGGTTGAATAAACGTCGTGGAGGGGCGGTTTACGACTTGTTGGTGGATGTGAATGCGTGTTGGTAGTTGGAGCAGGCTGATGAATGTAAAGTTAGCGAGAGCGTGACGGGAGCCAGAAGGCTCTCGATTTGAACGGCGAATCTCTTACTGTTAATCGTGGGAAGGATGAAAGCGTGGGTAGTAAAAGGGAAGAGATTAAAAAGAGCTAAGATTGCGGTTTCAATATGAGATTACTTCTGTCAGGATTCCTATGGTGCACTCCAGTTCCCCTAGTGGCGAGATTTGGTAATTCTATAGCCCGATATTATAATGTATTGTTAAAATGGACTTAAGGTATGTTCTTTTTAGGGCCTGATATTATAATGATTTCTTAGGATGAAAGTAAAGATTATAGTTAATCTCCTGTGTATTAACTATAATCTTAACTTTAACTCTTACAAACAATTCAAATACTGGGACCAAAAGTGAACATTAGTTAAAGTTCATTTTATATATACTCGTACACTAGTAAACACCCCCGTCAAGCATGACGGAACTTAATTTAGTTTAAAATATATCAATTATCGTACATATCTGGTCCTCCTAAGCCAGAAACAGTCCGTCGTAAGATCATAATAACTCAATATATTTCTTACCATTATTTATAATATTCTACTGTTTTCAAGTTATGAAAGGCCACATTACGTACATTTCTAATAAAAATTATAAGAACTGATTATTTCCGTGCACTTATATGGAATAATTCATGAAATTACGTTTTCATGAATCAACGTTCATCAATGACCTTAGTCGTCAAAGGGATGGGTTGTTTATTTCCCTAATATTTTACAAAATTTCCGTGCGTTTTATCAAAATCCTCGAAAGTTCGGATCTATATCAATATTTCACGACTAAAATAAGAATCTATGACCATTTTCCTTTCTTTTGACACTTCTCTTGATTTCGTAAGACCATTGTTTCTAATTTAATTTTGTAAAAGGCGCGACCTCTGCAGGTAACGAAAACCTATTTTACGTACATTTCTTATGGAAAAGTATACTAACTGATTATCCTCGTGTATTTATATGAGATAACTCATGAAATCAATCCTCAACAATTACCTTGGTCGTTAAAGGGATGGGTTGTTTATTTTCGAAAAAATTACGAATTTTCCGTGTATTTTATCAAAATTCTCGCAATTTCGAATTTATACGAATGATTCACGACTAAAATAAGATTTTATGATCATTTTCATTTCTTTAGACACTTGCCTCAATTTCGTAGGACAATTGTTTCTAATTTAATTTTGTAAAAGGAACAATTTCTGCAAGTCATGAAAACGTAATCTAAGTACATCTCTTATGGATACGTATTATGGTCTCCTGGGTTCAAACCTGGGCCTTTACAGAGATGAGAATAGTTTTCCTTTTCAATTCCCTGTTACAATAAACCATACATCGTCGCCTTAGAATGAAAACCAGGTATCTCAAAAATATTAGTAAATATTTCGTTTCATTTAACTATAATAAATCGCATCTATTTACTAATTAAATTACTCTACACAATCAATCCAGAAAGGATATCATTTTAAGCATTGTTGGTTCTAGAGGTGAAAAAGAATATCGGAACTTATCGGGATATCAGGAAGCAGAAAATGCAGCTCTTAACTCCTCTACTAATAAACATTCATCAAATTTTTTTATTAAATGACGGAAGAGGAAGATCAGGTATAAATGGTTATTATGGTAAATTGATTAGTTTTCTGGAGCTCGAAGAGGGAAGGGAAGGGAGGGAAGGTACCTTATCCTGTAAGCCACCTTTTGGCTTGTAGCAGGGGGAAATAGCAATAATGTTTTGTAATTAACAATATAGATTGGAAAGAAATTTTAATGAAATTAAAATGAAATGAAATAATGATACAAAAATATCTTGGAGAGAAATCAGTGGTAACTAATACAAATAATATAAATGTTTATAAATGACAAGAATGATTGGAGGTGTTCCTTTTGGAAACAAACGTCATTGAAAATTACACACTACCATAATTTAGGATAATTCTCTCAAAACTGAAGAATAAAGATTTACTCTACATTTTGGCTCAATGAATGAACTTTTTAGGTCGGTACATTGCGTAGGTTGAAGATGGAAGAAAATACATGACAGCCGTATGATTAAAATGATGCATTAGTGTTTAGTTCAGAAGAAAATGGAAAAAAAGTTGCTTCAGTGTGTCTACGGAGAAGAGAGATCAGGAATTTAGAGGAATGGAAGATGTACGAGGCAGCGTGTGGGAGTCTTTGAGACTGGAGACTATTAGAGGATAGAAATGCCTTGATGGATAAAGCGAGTGTTACAGACAGCTGAAATGTTTTTCTTCCTTAGAGAACAGTTCCAACTTTAACCTTATGTGAACCAAAATTACATTGGGATGGACTCAAAAGAGGTGATTAAACTGGCTTTTGAGGTGGTATGAATATATAAAGTAAGATTTTTGTACACGAGACTTTATTTATTATCGAATTTGGACTTTCAATTTTATTATAAAATTCAGCGCAATTTTTTTCAGACACTGGTAAGTATGTTTTACACCTTACATTTCCAGAACTTCTGCTTATTCTGGAATAATTTGCCATATCTCAACTTTACTATACAAGCATCTACAATGGAATTGAAACGGAGTTATTCCTTCTAAGACATTTTGATCATATTGACATCATGTTTACGGCTGCAATTGGAGGAACTTTTCAAGTCGCAATCTCTTTAAACGCAGTGATATTATATCTAATCTTATGGATACAGCGAAGTCTCGAATTAGATTTGTCAGCAATGTGACCCTGGAAAAAGAAGGCAGGGCTGTGTAGAGAAGTCAGAGGTTCCCTAAAGTCAGCTAAGGCGCGTCATCTGATTCGTAACACTGAAAACGCCCACGGAGCCGCTTCCCTCCTTATCCGCCTCCTAATTTACCTAATGGACGTGTGCCCCTCGGAAGTGACAACGAACACGGAGTAAATTGAATGGCGACGCAGTAGAGAGAGGAAGAAAAGGAAACGTGAAATGAATAAGTGGCGGTTTCTTCACTAGTGAGCGATGGGTGAGGAACGTAGAACAGTTTCTACATACGTGTTTTCCATCTCCAAAATTCAACATTTATTTATGAACGAATTTATTTACGCGTCTCACCCGTATTCCACCATAAGGAATAATATCAGAAAATATTGCGTCTTGAGGGATAAGATGAAAGTTACGCCTTAGCCTGAAGAGATTACACTTGCTCTGAATTTCACTTTATTGTGCCCTCATTCCTGCACTGAATAATTAATGTAAAATATTCTAGAACGAGGCAACAGTATTTTTTTAATTCTCGTAGATGTTCAAAATACTAAAAAAACTGCTCAGAAAATTTCAATTGCTCGCAGCTCTTGGAAGCAGCTAAATGTGGCATGGATGTAGATAATTTCGGTTTAAATAGTTAGACGATTCCAAATGATTACATCTTGTTAGTAAGCTAACATTTCCCATTCTGTGTTTACTCTACTGTTCTACCGGGAATTTTATGTGTTATTCCATATAACATTTAAAAAATACACGGTACTGAACGGAGAACAACAGGCGATCACTAGCAATGATAACAAGGGCAAAGAAAACATTGGATATGGGTAAAGCGACAATGATCGACAGTTCTTTCATTATACATTACTATATCTGCGCTAGCTAACACATGATTTTTCTTCCATTTATAAACGTCTTTTAAACTGGAAATTTTTTGACAGAGAATCGTTGTGATATCCCATGTTTTAGTTTCGAACAGAAACACTCCTTCGAGATAGAACTAACAAGGACTAGAAGTTGAGATTTATGTGGACTAATAAGGAAACTCTAAGAAGAAGGTTTACGACTTCATATTCTGATGACAAAAGGCAAAACAGAATTTGGAAGGATAGCCTCGGAGTAACGGAAAAGAAAAGGCAACAGTTTAGAAAGAGAAAATCGAAAAGAATTGCTTACATTGAAAAGTAGAGAAGTGAGATTTACATCTATGTATATAACTTATCTGCTTTGAGCCATAGTTTCTTTAAATAAAGCCTTTACATCACCATCTTTTTGCTACTCAATTGTTTTTTCGGAATTTCGTCACCGTGATATTCAATTTCCTCTTAAAAATATTAACGTTCCTTCATTAAGCTTAATTTTACCTGAAACAATTAAATTAGCTCAAGGAAAGGGAACTTCCTATATTACTAAATTTCGGTGTAACCTAATTTTCTTTTTCAACCGCGTACACTTTTCAGTGTAATACTCCACTTTTTATTCACTGATGATGAATGTGATCAGGTTTCATATCGCGATAAATTGTTCTAAAACTAGAAAGCAAAATGACCGAATATCCAAATGTTGACACTTTGCTATCGTTATTGCATACAAGACTCCATTATTCCTATACTGATAAATCAATGTCGATAGACGTCACACAATAAGATTGATCAGGCTTTGTGAGTAACCGAGTTAACATTCGACAATTCTCTCTCAACTCCTACTTAATATTTTCATTTTTCTCACTAGCTTGACAGTCTCGAACAGTCATTTCAAAATCCTCGCCTTGAGGAATAAATCACGTTCGAGAGACATAAATCCACATCGGTGATAAAGCGATCACGGAGAAAAAAAATGGACCGGGAATCGAATATTATTTCAGCGGAGACGGTGTTTCGAAGTTAACGAGCTCCTCTACGACGCACAGGAAGTAACTTCGCGTACTGAATGAGCATACTAAATGAGCGTTAAGATGGAAACTTTGAAAAAAGAACGCAGGACAAAAAGAAATCCAATTCGATGCAAAATGAGGCGCCGTGACCCGAAAAAGCGTTGACTCTGGTTTACTTTTGGTGTAAGTAGGTCATTGAGGTCGCAACGCTGCACTCTCAGTGGGGGTGAATTCCGACCATCTAGCCTCCCGGATGCCACTTAAGGGATTCGGGAAAGTTTCCCACTTTCGCGTGCAGTGACCATCATGGCGTTTGCAGTGAAGAACCAAATGGTTTTCGCGGTCTAATTCGTTTCTAATGGTTTTGCAGATTTTTCCCGAGATTAGCATGATCTTAAGATAGCCTAAGTTTTGAATTTCGATCGCAATATGAAGCAAATTCATTTCCACATTCAAGAGAGCGTTTGAATTACTGATAAATTCAATCCATTCTATTTCAATCACATGGCTTTCCACTTTGTCAAAGCTCCATCCTTTTAAATAGGTCACGAATTGCTCAAAATGCTATGACTATTTTTTATATTTGCCTATTTCACCGATGACTCGTAAACATTTTATCGTTTATAAAATGACGAATTCAGGACCGATCTTTAATAACGATATTATGTAAGAGGTTCAATATGTCGTAATTTTTCAGAATATGGAATTTTCTCCATCCAATGAAGAATGGATATAAAATAAATCACGTGAAACANAATTTATTTCTAATATATTTGATTATTTATTAGAATCAAATTTAGTTACATAAATAAATTCTCCCAGGTAACTGATATCCAAACAGCGTTATTTGATGCCAATTCCTACGGAGAAAGAGAGAAAATGAGTGCTTTGCGGGATACATAAGATTGAGGATACTGTAATGAAGGACGAAATCTGACCATCTCAGCAACGGTTTCATAGCTACTCTTTCTACTGCGTCGAGACACTAGTGTATTACCGAAGATATGGTGACAACATTTCAAAATGTGTACAATTCAAGGAGATTTAACTCGAAATACGAGCACACTAATGAATGAATTTTCTTGGTCAGAGTCTATATGCAACGTTTATACTCGTAAAGCAAGCATATTAGGAATAGATACCCATTATAAATAGACATATAAGCGATTCAGAAGTAAAGATTGGGTCCAGCTATGCCAAGGTCGCGTTGCTACGCTAAGTGGCCTTCCTGGATGAAATGTAAGGGCATGAAGCAAAGGCTTCCTTATAAGCTCTGTTCTTTTGCGGATTCCTTCCACGTGATCCGAGTAAATTTCCCCGCCAAGCCTTCCTGAAACTATTTGCTGCAATCGATCGCCTGTGAATCACTTCCTTTTTGAGACGAAGTGGGGAATAGAACTCGATAGCGTTACGTGTGAAGAGAGACTTGGCAAACTCCGTCACGAAATACATCGTTTAACTAAGAACGACCATAATACGAATACTGCGTCTTTCGCGAAATGCACGTAGGAAGAAGATGAGAAACTAACTCTGGAAGAAACAACCCGATATTTGTTTTTCCTGTCTTGTCGTGTTAAAGCCACGCAGTATAACGAAAGAGCTGCATGCTGGGAAGCGACTTATTTCAACGGGGAAACCCCTTTCCAAAGACGAAGATAATTGTCAAATTAAAACTTAATTGCGTGTACATTTCTGAAGGAAAAAAATTCGGATGGTTCGGATAATTAATGAAAATTTTCTGTTCCTTTATGTACACAAAGATTCAATGCTACTCACGAATAGAAAGTTAATTACAAGGAAAACAACTTTGGGTTTCTTGGCACGATAAGGCGTGCACCTAGGAAAAATCTCCTCTTTGAAAATAAAGTCCCGTTGAAATTCGTGAAGTATGGGTGATAGTTTTCTATTGCCATTCTTTCTTCCATACGTAACAGTAACTTCCAAAATGCTTGGACATTTATTTCCACTGAGATCGTTAGTAAAAGGTAATGAAGTGTTATTCTTAATTGCCGGAGGATTTAAAACTATGGCCCCAGAAAGCTAAATTTAGAGTGGGGTGTATGTAAACAGGAAGTACTTGAGAAAAATCCAGTTTAGAACAAACCACAGCCTTTGAGATAATTCAGTTTACTTTATTTTCAACTCTTATGACATAATCAGCAGTGGGAGAGCATGAAAGCGCAGACAAAATTCACCTCTGAGAAAGCCAGTTGAAAAGAAATCTTTCAACATAAGGTTACTTAAGGAAGCCGGAGAAATGGGAATACCAATATTATTCAATAGAAAAAGACGTCACAATTTAGGCCACGCGCCGCATCCTGCTTCGGAATCACTTCCTGTCCACATGTTTTGTTAATCCCTCTCTCACAATAAATAGGTGTTAGCCTTAAAAACAGTCCAACAACAACAGTGTAACCAACATCTCTAACAGTCCAGCCTTATTCTTGCAAGCCAATTTTACAAAATTCGTCGAAACAAGTGTTTCGTATCATTTCAAAATTGTCTACCGGTTATCACCGGTAGGCTAAAGGTCTTAATCTCGATTGTACCTGAACTCTAAGTACAAAATATCTTCAATCCTGCTTTTAAAATCTACGCCTCCGTACCTCACGATGCAAGCGGCGCTGTTATCCGCGAAAATTGCGTAGTTTCCTCTGCGAACTGGTTTCCGAACCTTGTACACGCGAGCAGAGACAGAAACTTAAGCACAGACAACGTCACCCCTTGAAGCATTACTCTCCCTCTCTATTGCTCCCTCTTTCAGCACGAATAAACGCATGCGAAACAGCTCCCGATGGCGCTTTCCCCTGCCTCTCGAAGCTCCGTTCAAAAGTAAATTTGGGCGTCAACACAGTTATCCACTCGCGGATTTCAAGCGACGATGGAGCGGTTGCCCCAGGATGTGAAGAGATAGGGAAAAACGTTTGCTGTGCGGAAGTACTGGGATAATATTCGGAGGGTATGGACGAGAGCAAGGACGTAATAATCTACAACTCCCACACACTCTCTCTTCTGAGAGAAGCGTGCATCCTCTCTCCCTTTGGCCCTTCTGCCCACGTCTGCTTTCTCCCACACATTTCCATATTCTGCCATTCACTTTCACTGCGTTTCCGCATTGCCACTGAAACTGAAAATGGAATTAGCGAAAGAATGTAGTTTAGCGCATCCTCGTTTGCCTCATCGCACTATTTTTACTTTTTAATTAATCGGATTCGAGGCGTGAAAATGCTCAGGAAATGAGATGGCCGCGATGAAAGGAGTCATTTCTGGTTTTACTCCCATAAAATGACGATGCGTTCGTTGGATAATTAAAATCGTCTGTTGTGGATGTTATCTTTCCATAACCTGAAGGTTTTAGGTCCGTAGGTATTTGCTGACTGAGGTTCCGTAATCAAATCGCTATTGTGGCCACGCAATCGCAAGTCTTCAATCGCTGAAAATCCAAATGAAAACGTTAGAGAAATACGTATTAGTAAGAGAGTGAGAGCTTTAAAATTCATCTTGTAACTTCATCGTCATCATCGGTCATTTAATCCATAGATTGGTTGACTGCAGTATTCCATTCCTCTCTTTCCAATAATCCATGGATTTGAAAATGAGACATCTCGATTCATAGAAACGGAACATAACTGGACGAACTTTTTCCTCCACTCCTAAGTGATGTTCACATTACTTCATTTTTAATATTATCAGAAAGGTTAAAATTTCATAAGATTATAAAATTTCATAAGATTATAAAATTTTAAGGGTGAAAAAGCGATGTTGATAAAATTTATTTCTAATATATTTGATTATTTATTAGAATCAAATTTAGTTACATAAATAAATTCTCCCAGGTAACTGATATCCAAACAGCGTTATTTGATGCCAATTCCTACGGAGAAAGAGAGAAAATGAGTGCTTTGCGGGATACATAAGATTGAGGATACTGTAATGAAGGACGAAATCTGACCATCTCAGCAACGGTTTCATAGCTACTCTTTCTACTGCGTCGAGACACTAGTGTATTACGGAAGATATGGTGACAACATTTCAAAATGTGTACAATTCAAGGAGATTTAACTCGAAATACGAGCACACTAATGAATGAATTTTCTTGGTCAGAGTCTATATGCAACGTTTATACTCGTAAAGCAAGCATATTAGGAATAGATACCCATTATAAATAGACATATAAGCGATTCAGAAGTAAAGATTGGGTCCAGCTATGCCAAGGTCGCGTTGCTACGCTAAGTGGCCTTCCTGGATGAAATGTAAGGGCATGAAGCAAAGGCTTCCTTATAAGCTCTGTTCTTTTGCGGATTCCTTCCACGTGATCCGAGTAAATTTCCCCGCCAAGCCTTCCTGAAACTATTTGCTGCAATCGATCGCCTGTGAATCACTTCCTTTTTGAGACGAAGTGGGGAATAGAACTCGATAGCGTTACGTGTGAAGAGAGACTTGGCAAACTCCGTCACGAAATACATCGTTTAACTAAGAACGACCATAATACGAATACTGCGTCTTTCGCGAAATGCACGTAGGAAGAAGATGAGAAACTAACTCTGGAAGAAACAACCCGATATTTGTTTTTCCTGTCTTGTCGTGTTAAAGCCACGCAGTATAACGAAAGAGCTGCATGCTGGGAAGCGACTTATTTCAACGGGGAAACCCCTTTCCAAAGACGAAGATAATTGTCAAATTAAAACTTAATTGCGTGTACATTTCTGAAGGAAAAAAATTCGGATGGTTCGGATAATTAATGAAAATTTTCTGTTCCTTTATGTACACAAAGATTCAATGCTACTCACGAATAGAAAGTTAATTACAAGGAAAACAACTTTGGGTTTCTTGGCACGATAAGGCGTGCACCTAGGAAAATTCCCAAGGAGAAACGGACATGAAAAAAGTCTGACGGAACCGGGACTCGATCCCGGGTCTCCCAGCTTTAACTTACTGTGAACGATGCCGCTGAGTCGGACGAACTCACGCGCCCTATATCTACAAAGTCTTCCAAAGAAGTCACTTAGGCGTTTTTTTCCCTTTATATCACATTCTGTTCAGATTACATAACTTTGGAACATGTCAAGAGGTAGCATGTCGAGATTGTTGTATTTTTCACAAATTTCCATTTTTTTAAAATTACTTGTTCCGTATCAATTGTTTTATCTCAATGTTCTTCTTTTGGGCAATTTATTTTGTTAATTCTTTTATGTAAATATGACTTAAGAACTCAACTGTTGTTACAACGTATATTAAGATCGATTCTTTCAAGATAATACAAAATATCAGCAGAACTTTGGTTGGAATTAGCTCAATCAAATGAAAAGATGGCGATTTATTTTCCATGGGCTAGAACTAACTACTTTAAAATGAGCATGAAATTTTAAGCTCTTAACAATTATTTCGGGCTTACATGCATAGATGTCATCTTATTACAAAGGTGAGCAATGAAAAGGATAGAGATTTAGACTTTTATGTGAGCATAAATGGTGAGTTTTAAATAAAAGAATTTTAAATTAATCTATTAATATTAACATTGAGTTTTTTAATAGTTGAGGATAATGTGCGGATTTTTCGTAAATTAACATCTTGACAAACTGTTTCAACGTTACAAGTTTTTCTTATAGCAATTATAATTACTCTCAGTTATCGTTACTCTAATTATATCCTTTTATGTCGCATAAATCTGAAAAATCAACAGATCGATTGGCGTTTGGATAGACCAGTTGAATTAAAGGGAAATAAAGTAATTAAATATTTTATCGCGATTATCCATCACACTCTTCATTATTGATGGTTAACTATCAATAATCTAATAAAAAATACATTCTTTCATCTTCAACATATATACTCCATTATTTATGTTATATAGTGTATTTTTTAGTAACTTACGAAAGAGGAATTCTTACCAGCGCTAAATTTCCAAGGACGTGTTCCAGGATAAGGCTTTTTCCGCGTTATTGGCCTGTTTATTACCGCTAGAAATCTTCTAAATAAAAGATAAAAGCGGCGGAGATTAACAGTGTCTCGTTTATATGGAGTGCAGCCCCGCATGAGTGTGTCTCAACGAGCGGAAGAGTGTGTCCAGTGACCGTGCACGGCCGTGGCACTCACGCGCGGACGAGAGAACACATCTTTCCACCAACCTTTCGATTCCAGAACACAAGAGGGCAAAGGAGAAAGTGAGAGGAATTGAAAAGAAAAAGATAAGTGTGACAGACGGTGTGGGGTGGATAGAGAAAGTGATTGTGAGATAGTGAATGAAATAGAGTCCGAGAAGAATGTGGAAAACACGTGGGGGTGGTAGACATACTAGGACAAGGGTAAACATCGATGAGCAAACACTAATTAACCTACAATTTTTTATGATCCCTATACTATAAATAGTGCTTCTCGTTGTGGATCATCTTAATATAGCATTCTTACGCAATTGTAAGCGCATGAGAAATGTTATAGCATTTGTTAAAATTGTCGCGCCTTAATGTACTCGCATTTTCTTCAAGAATTCTTTCTACCTTAAATCTCTCTAAATGACTTCAACTGCTAATCCTCTTCTTGTATTGTAATGAGTATATACGTATTTCATCGAGCATATCCGTATTAAAATCCATTATTGACATTTGTACTTCTATTTTCCACTTTTAAAAAAGTAATTACTAAACGTTAAAGATTTGAGGCGTTAAGAAGGATGTATGATGAAAATTAGCTACGTGTAAATTAAGTGTCGATTTCTCGATTCTTTTTACACGAAATGAAATATTTTGGTATACGAAGGCATAAATTATATATTATTGTAACATCAAATAGATTGTGAAAGTTTAACATCAAATAGATTGTGAAAGTTTTATAATGTGTAATTAATCAAAAATGGAAAATTAAAAAAAAAAACATAAGTTTATAAACCTAAATTTTATATAAAATATACATCAATTAGACCTGTTGAATATGTATGACAATTAAGAGCGATAATTATTCGTCTTCAAAGCTACATCTTCGTATGCCCTGCAAACCGCCTTTCGGAGTGTGGCAGGAGGTGCGTGCACTATGACTCAACCTCCCTAAGCGATCACTTTCGCGTATCGTTCTCGAAAAAGACGAGTTTGAAATTACTTGTTCTAGAATCTATTTCTTTGATTATTCTCTCAGAATTAGTACGAACTATGTAAGAGGGAGGACGCATAATTTCGGCTACATCTTCTAATTTCTTCTGAAGTTGTTAAGTAAATTGAGTCTTTGTTTAAATCTTCTATCTTCTAGAGATTCCCATCCTGCGTCCATATAATATACTTCATTCAAGAATTCCTTAAAATGAAGCACAAATTTCACCCCATTACCCTTACTCCCGCTCTCTTTCCTCACGTCAATATATGGTCTGAAACAGTTTTCACTTGAATTACGACCAGTGCTCTCACTCCATCGAAACGAAGGAAGACTAACTCATATTCCTTCGGACGAGAGTTATTGAGAGTTGTTGCGGAGATGTGTACAACCCAAGCTGTTATCTTTAGATTGCTGCGCTCGACTTCTGATTTCCTCCGCCATCTCTTGGGGCTTTTATGATCCGTTTCGCAATTTCGGGAGAATCTCTCTCAGTGGTAATTAAATGAGGGGAGAAATGAAGCGAATTCTTTTAATATGTATCCCAGATGCCGGCAGTAATTTTACTGCAACTTCAACTCCACTTTTATTACACTACGGAGATAGTGTCATCTTCCCCACTGAGGAAATTATTGCAATAAAAGGAGAGTTTGACTGAATGGCCGAAATCTGAGATTAACAAACGCGGTTGAATGCGTTGCTCTCTCTGATTTATTTTAATTTCACCAGCTAATGTTCTGGCTTGGAATGAATTCGAGTAGACTGATTATTACAAATGTTCACAACCTTTTTAAAATCTCGATTATGTATGGCATTCATTTGACATTTAGTTATCTTATTTTCGCATCTAGTTCTCTTATTTTACGCTCATTGTCAGATCTGCTGAAGTACCAGAGCATCGCATAGTACCGATCACGTCCTCCTCAAATGTACCTTCTCTGAATGTATCTAGCAATCGCAGTTTAGCTTCAAATCTCCTTTCTTTAAAGGATCCCCAAACTGTTTCTGAGGGCAGTTTGTAGCGATTGCTTTTTTATAGTAATATTTTTTGCAACTCGCATCAGTTTGCACTGCAAGTTCTCAATGAACGCGCTGTATCTCAAGTTCACGCATAAATTTATCAACGTGAGAGATAATAACATTAAAATAATAATAAATAGGATGATAAACGAAAAATACCCAAGTGTAATCTTAACGCAGTCCGACGTTGACAAGGGCTAGATTTACCTCTGGCATAGTTATGTAAGACAAAGTCGGTGATATTCTCGACCGCGTGCATCTGGTGTAGCCTTGACTATCTGAACTCAACGCCTACATAAACACATAGAGCGTAAACCGGCCGTCGTCTCAACAGTACCGAAATAGAACCGCAGTGCAGAATGCGCCACAAGGAATCCTAACCCATGACCTCCGGAGCAGACGGTCACGCTAACCTCTCGGATGACTCGCTGAGCAAATGCACTTCCTCCACAAAGCGGCGGCGGTGAGAAAAACAAACACGCATCAATGCTTGCATCCTTTTCATCTCAAATGGGAGGAATTTGATTGCGAAAATCCAGCAACCGCTAACCACTGACTCTAACAATCGATTTGGTAAATTTGTAAACATCGCCAAAACACTTCTAGACTCTTACTACATACATCTACACCTCCTTTATTAGCTTCATCGTAGTTTTCTTTTCATTTCCGAAAAGGTAACGTATTTATTTTTCTTTTTCAAATCTATCCGACGCCCACCTGCAACTCAATAAGTCTATTTTCCAATCGAAATTATATATATATATCTCTCTCTTTCTCCTCCATACTTGTTCAGCTTATGGAGAATCGCCCAAAAGAACGTCAAATTTAAGAGAGAAGGAAATGTTTAATAAAGAGCTTTGATTACATTTTCTACATTTAGTATTTAAAATTTCCCAAGAGGATATACTTGTGGGTATTAAGACCGAAAATCTGTTAGAAAAGGCTTTCATGAAATCCTAAAATAAAATACTGTCACAAAAAAACGTTTAAGTGTTTAGGCTGCGTTTAATTATCATTCTTGAATCGACAAAAGTATCATATAGAGTGGAAAAATGTTGGCAAGTATACATTTTAATAGTGAGTAATCTTTATCAAATTTCCCTGAAATGGTCTTCTAATTTTTTCACATTTAAATATGGGCTTAGTTTTTCCGCAAGTAATATTCAGTATTGACCGCAGTGATAGCGGCCGAAACGTCAGTATTCCACCGAGAAGCCACCCGGTTAGCAGCCCGAGAAGACTATCTTCAACATACATTCCACCGGGAAAGCGTCAAGACTTATCCAATATTCAGTAGTTTCACTTTCATAAACTACATTTCATATACATATCACATGCCATATCTTCATTAAAATTAGTTTTTTTACCAAACCATCAACTCCTTCGATAGGGAATGTGAGCTATTATTAATTAAGCAATATTCGTATATTATTATTGTTTCATGTTCATATTTTGATTACGATCAAACAATATGTAATCAGAAATTGTAAATGCTTTATAATTTGATCCTAAATTTCTATGAAAATGACGATCTATCAGAAGGAACAGGATACTTTCAAGTAATGAATAACTAAGAAGTACCATTGAACATAAGTAGTAGTAGTATTGTTAAAAGTGCTTCGACAGCTTAGGTCATTTCGCACGTAGGCCCCCACCGGGAATTGAACCCGGGACCGCTTTCACTGAAGTCGAATGCGTTGCCCACTTAGCTATCGGGAGCCCTACCCTTGAACATAATAACTAATCTAAACTCTTCAGTATATTTTGAATATATTCTAATTCTTTATCTCTAGGATTTATGCTATAAAATCTTTGTAATGTCTTTCATAATGATGGTTATAATTAAGATGATTATAACTTCAAATTATTTTAAATTAACTAACAACTTTGGTACTGTTTTTAATATAATGAAAATTCAATGGTATTTGGCCGGACTTCGTGGAAAGCCATAATGACAAAATAAGTAAGCACTTCGTTATTTCCACAGAGAATATTTAATCTAACGACCGGTTTCGGCTCGCGCCATCATCAGGTAAATGATCAGGAAACAACACACATATATATACATATCAAGACAGTTTTAAGGGGAGAGTAAGGAGAGGGGAAGGGTTGGAGAAAGTACACTCATTGGTGAGATTGTCCGCCAACGTTATTTCCAAAATTTCCAAGGCATCAAGCTTCCTTCCCTTGGGCTGCCGATGTAGGATTTTCGCGGAAAAGGTGCTATTGTGGCCGCTCTCCAGGAGGTGGGCTGCAAAGGCTGAGGAAGTTGGGTTTTTCAGCCGGTAGCTCCGCTGGTGTTCTTGCTCGCGTATCTTAATGGGACGACCGGACTGGCCCAAGTAAATCGCCGGGCAATCATC
>KZ308841.1:2209562-2221585 GCA_000376725.2 Ladona fulva | reverse complement strand
ACGGAAAGCGATACGTTTTGTTAAGAAGTGCTACGATAAAAAAGCAAGCGTTACCAAAATGCTGTCAGATGCAGGTTGGGAATCCTTAAAAGATAGGAGACTAGAAGCTAGATTGCGATTGCTTGATAAATTTAGGGAAAGTACATTTGCGGAAGATATAGTAGATATTATGAGACCCCCCTGCTACCTTGGACGATCCGACAATGAGCGCAAAATAAGAGAGATAGATGCTAGGACGAGTCGATTTAAGAATTCATTCTTTCCGCGAACTATACATGATAATAATAGGCTAAAAAAATAGTCCGAACGCCCGGTGTTTTCACCCCCTGCCACACGCCGTAAGGCGGCTTGCAGGGTATTTATGTAGATGTAGATGTAATGAATAACTAAGAAGTACCATTGAACATAAGTAGTAGTAGTATTGTTAAAAGTGCTTCGACAGCTTAGGTCATTTCGCACGTAGGCCCCCACCGGGAATTGAACCCGGGACCGCTTTCACTGAAGTCGAATGCGTTGCCCACTTAGCTATCGGGAGCCCTACCCTTGAACATAATAACTAATCTAAACTCTTCAGTATATTTTGAATATATTCTAATTCTTTATCTCTAGGATTTATGCTATAAAATCTTTGTAATGTCTTTCATAATGATGGTTATAATTAAGATGATTATAACTTCAAATTATTTTAAATTAACTAACAACTTTGGTACTGTTTTTAATATAATGAAAATGTCATAACATAAAGTGTTTCTAAAGAGAGAACAGTTACTCATTTGATAGATTATGAAATCACTTCCAGGTATCCTCAACCAAAGATCCTGAAATCGTCTATCCGCTTTAAGCTTCCATATTCTATGCATTTTTGCCCAGGTCTCTGTTGGTTCTATTTCCACCCCTCTCATCTAATCCCATTTACCATCTTCACTGGATTTGCCATTTAATTACTCAACCACTTCTCTCTCATATTCTGTTTCGCCTCTCTCCCCCAACTTCCTTTCTCATCTCTCGCTTCGTTTAGCGTTCTCCTCCTTAATCATTTATCCACTACTCTTCATAATTTTTATCTCGCTTCTAGTTTCACGCAGTGTTTTCGAGTGCAGGAGGGGATTTCGTACTCCTGAAAGTGGGGAACTTCCCCTTCCAATATCTCCATAAATCTTCTCCACTGACCGAGAAGTTAGGAGGCAAGAAGGCCATTTACCTGAAGGGACCTCTTACCAAAAGGGTAGGATTATTTCCGGAACTTACATCCCTTTCCAAAACGAGGGAAATCTCAACCTATAAGCTTCTCTCGTACCATTTCTATCAATTTCTTTCTTAGCACTGCTGGAAACCGATTCTGTTGGAAATGATCCTAATGCCGAATAGGACTACCATCAAGAGAGTTTAATTTCAGACTGCATCTGCTTGAATATGACCTCAGTTAAGAAAGTATTTAAGTGTTCCGTTGTTTAAGCCTTGGTCAATTATACTTTAGCCAATTACTAAGATATAACGAACCTTAAAGTGAATGATGATAATAACTTTGCAGATGTGCTTGGCCTAAACTGTAATTTTAAAATGAATTCCTTTCGATGTAAGATTTAACAATATCAATCTTCGAGCAGTCTCGCAATGATGGAGTCAGATTAGTTTGAAATCGCTGGAACGCTTAACTAATCAGCACTAAGTCTTTAATTAATCATAGCTGCATGGAGCGCATGGAAGAGATAAAAATATAAACGCTCTATAAATGTTTCATATTCATATACCTAAAGGCTTGTGCCTTGTCGATGCAACCAATATTTGTAACAGTAAATTTTTCAAATATAATTTAACTACAACTAATGTGTTACTTTTAATAAATTTTAATTTGCACATTTTTTAAGGTATTTGCATGTTCAAACTCAATAATTGTTATATTTCAATATCAATGTTAATATATAGTTTAATGTTTTCGTTTATAGAGCAATTACATACTAAGTTGAAATCACGAAAGTCATACGGCCTTAGCGCTTTTAAGAACGCTTTTGTTTTTATTAGTTTTCCCAAAATTTAACACGTTGCTGTAAATGTATTGGCAGCTCTTATACGAGTATGCCAGTGAAATAAGTGCCTTCGCAGTAAGTTCTCCTTAATCATTCATAGACTTTGAAATCTTATGAATTATTGGTCTCGAGAATCACAAATCGCTAGCACGATATTCTTAACTACTTCTCCTTCTGAGAGCTTCACAACTTCAAAAGCCGACTTCCTGAAATTACGTAAATTAGTCGCCCAAACCACCGTCGTCGTCATTTCCCCTTCTTCTCTTACCCTTAACAGTTATGCACCGCTCAGCCCACATGCGAGAAAATCACCTTCCTTCGCCCTCCGTAAAGTCACGTGACCTCAAAAGGGGAACTCTGCCTGAGGAGAACAGTGTGTGAGAAAGAAGGTTAACAGAAGAAAAGGGTGGAAGTTATAAGGAGGTGGGAGGCACTAAGTTAGTTTTCAGCTCTCCAGAACTTGTTACTCCTTGTAGACCGTCTCTCTTTCTCTCGTAATTCGCTCGAGGAATCCAGAGGTCAACAAAGGACTCGTTGAAGAGTTAATAGAGAAGCCAAGTCCGGAGAAGCGAGGACGTGAGAACTGAAACCGTGTTTGCTCTTCGAAAAATACGTGGCCATCCATAATCGAGGGATTTGAAAATGGAAATGGAAAGGCTTAATACATATTCCTAATCACGTCTCCGGAGACTATCGAAGGGACCCTTCCTTTTCGGAGATTATTCATTCCTCTTCTCTCGTTTCCCCATCGTTAGGCTGGAACATTGTTTTATTTTTCTCGCACGCTCCAAACACTTCTTATTTATCGCGCGGAGGGATTCTCAGAGGATGGTCCTCTCCCAACCCTTTCACCCCATCTTCCAAGCCCACCGAATAAATCGCTCTCTTAAATGTGTGCGAATGGCAGAGTGCTACTATTCCCCGTGTAGCGTTATGAAAAGCGGTACCTTTTAGAAATTCTTTCTCTATCTTTCATCCTCCTCTCTCTGGACCTTTCTCATGATCTTCGCTGTCTACCATTCATCTTAAATCATCTACTATTCATCATTTTCCATAGCCGCCATTACGTTATGGGAATGTAGGTGCTTTAATTGAGTACAGACGCACATATATTATCATTCCTTTACATTTTTATCATATAATCCATTTCATTGTAATCATATGTTTTGTTAGGCTATATTATATGTGCATATACGTTTATTTCTTGAAAAAAGTTTTTTCTTTTATATTTCTCGTTTCCTCCATTTGTTTGTACTTTGAATTTTCTCATCTTTTATCTTCTTTTAATTTAAATTTTCAATATTTATAATGAACTGTATTTTATTGTTTTAAACTGTGTTTTATTCTTTTATAATGTTTTTCTACTGTGTTTTAGCGGTTAAGTTCGTCTTTCTTCTCTGTGGGCATTTTCCCGCAAAGTTGGTTTTTTTCTTAGTCAAGTTGCAAATATTTTCACCTACTCTTCTCACCTTCTATTCTTTTACTTTGTTTTCATCTTATTCTTAATATCAGAACGAATGGAAGTTTGGTGGAAGAGAAGTTCGTATGGGCCAATTAAGTGTCAACCTATCCTATGTAACCTATTAAATTTTTATAGAATTAGCTAATCCGTAATTTAACCTTTAAATAAATAATATAATATTTTCACCATATCACTTGTTTTGTTACCTATTAATTTTTGAAGTGTCGATCACATTTATTATTTCGGGCTCATTTCGTGAACAGTCCTTCCATGTATTTGGTAAGCATTTTTAGCTTTCCGAAAGGAATGTTATTACGAAAGAAATTTTTGGCATAAAAATATGTGATGATAACACTCAAACATTTGAATATAAGGATGAATAAAAGAGTAATGCTATTCGTGAAACTGATAATGGGAGAGAATCATGAGACGTCAAGATTTTTAATAAATGATATAAAATGAATTTCCTTTAGAATTTAAATCTTACATTAAATGGGATCTCTAGTATGAAAACTTAAATAAGTAATCTGACCTATTATAGTTAAAACAACATACCCTATGACCCTCACGGGAAAGCTGCTTTTTTCCGAAAAGAGTTCATAAGAATGGCAACTTTTCTGTAAAATAACATTTTTTATACAAAAGATTTTTTCAGCAAAAAATAAACTGTACGCAAAGAACTACAGGCATTCCTCGAATAAAGGAGAAATTTACAAAATTATTTCATGAATTATTTCCCAAGAGAATAATGAACCTTATTTTGACGAGAACTTCTCCGTAGTCTTTTTTCCCGAGAACATTTTTGACTCTCCCTTTTAATTTATTTTCCCTTTCTCTATCACATTATTTAGTTTTTCTTCCGCTCATCTCTCGTACCTTTCTTTAGTTTATTTTCTTTTTCATAATTGCTCTCTTTCTCTGGCTCTCCCAAGAATCTTTTCTTTTCGAAGTAGATTATTCTTCGATGTAATGAATTTAATCAGGAGTTTGTATCCACGCCGACATTCTCTGCTAGTGAAATCATTTTATTATAATTTTTAGGATTAAATACATCTTCTATTCAATTTAAATTCTTAGACCCTTTAAAATTATTTTTCTCCGGCATTATTCGATCTTTTTTTATTCATTTCATTGTTTCATTTCTATTTCATTCGTCTAACTCACCTGCCACTCGTCCCACACATCCCTTGCTTTCCTCCACCAGTCTTAATCCCTCTACCTTTATTCTTTGCTTACCTTTTCCTTAAATCCCTTCCCTTGGCATTATTTCTTGCCTTATTCCACTCTCCCAACCTGGAAACCGTCCTCTATACATCGCGCCTTCTTTCTTCTTGAGAGCAATTTTTCCCACTGTTTTGCATCTCTGCCCACCCACACCTCTTGCTTTAATCAACTCCAAGGCCCCTCCTCACACCATCACTCCAATTTGTCGTCCACCGCTCCATTCCACTTCACCTGAATCTCATTTCCTGCCTAGTTCACGTGGTAAGCTTCACTTCTTTTGCCAGCACCCAAGACTTGCTCTTTTCGATCGCCCTTGCCATCCACTTAATTTTTTAAACTTTCACTCCTCTCTCTCACTCTAGGTTTCTCATTTGTTAGAATCCTCTAAAGCAATGCCCGAGGCAGCAATCAAATGTTTATCCATTATATCCTTCGTGACCTCTCCGTCATTGCCGGGGTAAGGGCAGGTTGAAGTAAATGGTTTTAGCATTCCTACGCGACGTGCATTAAAATAGAGATTTGTTGAATAATAGAGGCGGCATTTTGGGTGGTCTTGCTTTTTATAAATCTGGATGTAATGAGTCTCTTGGCCTAGCTTTGATGGCATTATAATTAGCTGAGCCTTTTCTTGACAAAGAAAGTACTTCGTTTCCGTCTTTATTGCTTGATATTTCAGTAAAATATTTCTTCCGATGCTCAAGCATGCCATTTTGTTCCATACCATTCCAAGTTAACTTGTGCGGTGGAAATTTATATTGAAATGTCTTTATCGGAAATCAAACATTAAAAAATATAACTTAAGGTTGTCAACTCTCTTTGGAAGGATGTCTGGAAGGGTGACCTGGAAAATGTTTCTATAAATTAAATTACAAATCTAGATCAAAAAAGTATGTACAGACGTGAAGAAAATTCGTTTTAACAATAATAAAATACTTCAAAAGCAAAATTTTTGAGAGTGCTGAGCATTTAAATTAATAGATACCAATAAAACCAGAGTATAGCTTGAAGACAGATAACTATATAGCGATACTGAGACTGAGGAGCTGATCGTTTTACAGAGTAAACAGGAGCTTTGGCAACCGAAATCGTATGAAATTCGTTCCTTTATGCGATTCGAAGGGCAGAGTTATGCGATAAACTGTACGTAGACCAACACATTCCTTCACTCCAACTCAAAAGAATGCCACTTCCTGTTTGAGGCTTCGAAATGAGCTCCAGTCAGTGCAAACAATCATTCTACGAGTAATCGCTCACAGCTAAATCACTTTGATGTTTGTGAAAACTACTGAGGCTATGAATACCTTCCCATTAGCTCAAATTTATATATGTATATATGGAAACAACCAACTCCAAAAATATTTCACAAGTGTGATCCCCACGGGCAATTTAATTGTGCAATATCCCAGTCTACGTAATAATTCAAAGCCAAGTCGGAAATCAGGCCATACTGTGGGAAAAAATAAAAACCAAGCTATTTCAATGCTTAGACTAATTTTTCCAGGTGAAAAATGGAGGCTTTTAACCTTCCAAATATAACTTTTATAAAACATTACTTATCTTGTTAATCAGTTAAATTGTTAAAAATAAGATCCTCATTATGTCAGTAGAATTATACATGTATACAACAGCACTAGTAACTTGAAATGGATTTTTAATTTTATGCTAAATAACTTTTTCTTCTCATTACATTTACTTACTCCCCCTCGAAACTTTACATCTCCTGATAAAAGACCGAAATAATTTCCCAAATTCCTGTGAAAAGTGGGGAATTTCAAAATTTAGACACTCTACTGATTTATGAATAAGAGACGGATTCTTTTTAGTCATGCATGTGTGTGACCGCGGATATCCTTCAATATAATCCGTAATTTAAAAAATGTCACGTATCTATTTAAGTTCAATAAATCTGGAATCAGAGATATATTTTTACGAATACAATGAAACGTTCTCCCAAACGGCATATCTAAATCTTCTGGCAAGATAGCTTAGTTGGATATTGCATCAGCCGCTATGTGGAATACTTGGGTTCGATTCCCGATCCTATTCGTTAAATTTCCGTTTTTCTCAGAGTAATACGTATTAGGATTTTAATTTCGTTTTTCCTTTCTGATTAAAAGAATTGGTATCAGAATTTGATAGTTTCCTCTCTATATTAGGCCATTCACGGTCAAACTATAGCGGAATGTATGGAATGACGTTTACAATTGTGTTATTTCAGAATCTACTTGGAGTTTGAAAACAGAAGGACATAGCAATTTAGTAAACTATGAAGCTGTTATAAGAAGAAAAACAACGTGAATTTCAACAAAAATAATCAACGATGTCTGTCGCCAGACTAAGGCGGAGAGCAAGACGAAAACAGACTCCAAAGCTTCGTAATATTTGGGCAGATTAACTGCACAGTAGAATTGTCTTATATGTATTTCTCTATCAAAGATAACATCGTCAGAAACGACCCTACTGTCGTCTGAAGTATGTTCTGGTTGGTCTGACCCTTTGATTTCCTTAGCCCAAAAGCCTCAACGCTGATATGGGCGGTGTAACGCTAGGTAGGTAGTTCAAACCCAATAATATTAAAAACTGAATACATAGTAATTATTAGTGCCATGCACCTCCTGCGAAAGACGGCTTGCAGGGTGCACACATCGACATATTCATAACTAAACCTTTATATGGCCTTTGTTGTGACGTCGTGCGTTTTCGATGTTGGGTCGGGGTGCATAAGAGCAATTGGAAAAGGGAATGGGAGATAGGTCCGAAGTTGGTATTCATTAATTCAATGTTTATGTTTATGAATGAATATGGTTTCGTACGCATCTACTTGAGACGGATTTCTGATAGGTTTTAATAATGATAACTTGTTTGCGTCGATGGAATGGTGATTTTTAAAAATATATTACTATGCTATGAACCTATTGTGTGTATAGTCAACTATGTGCTCTTTGAATCGGATTTAAATGCTTCGTTTACTTTGTCCGATATATACTTTGTAGTTACTACTACTACTTTGTAGTACTCTGTTTACATGAGACTGTAGGTGCCCGACTGTTGTGATTTTGGAATTTTGTCTTTTCGATTCTGAAAGAGGTTAGAAACTGTTCATTCTTAAGACAAATGTTGAACTAGATCATCCAAAATTGGCCTTGGTGATTGTTATAAATTCTCTACTTTATTAAAAGATAAAAATAAAACCTCATGAAATACAAGAAACTTTCTCACAAACTAATTCGGAATACGCTAGGGAAATATCATTTGTCCTTTGAGTAGAAATTCTTCCGCATTTCTCGAGGGATTCCAATAAAAGGAAAGAGAAAAGTACAGCGAATGGATGGCGAAGAGAAGGGTAGCAATCAGCGAATGCGATGTCAGATCGATCAATCAGCAGTGGGTTAAGGGCGGCTGACGCGGAAGACACGGTCTTAAGAGATCGTAAGAGCGAGGTCAAGGGTCGTGAAGGGAACTCCCATACTTCCCTCCTTCTGAAGATAACGAAGAGCGGCGTCTCCGAAACGACGCAGCGTTTCTTTCCAAATGGAGCAAACCAAAACTCTTCCAGGAACAAGAGAAATCTCTTTTCCCCTTCTCTATCCACTTTGAAGCTTTGTCTCCAAGTATTCCCTCTTCTTCGGCTTCTCACCTGTCCTGTCAAAGGTACGGCGGATCGGAGGAAAACTTTCGTTAGTTTCGGCGATTGGGGAATCCTGCCGTTGGATTTCTGTCTGTCCATTAATTTTGAATTACAGTTCTTACGCTCTGGTTAGGCTCCTAAGTTCTCCATAACGTAGATTTGAAAGCCTGTATCATGTGAATAGGCCAGCCATTCCGCTGAATTTCACAACAATTTGAAAATATTTCATTTCATGTCATTATTCAAAGTATTTTCTTAAGATATTTAATTTTGGTGTAAATACTCGTATTTTAAATTATATGAATGATCAGTATATTTACATAACTAAGTATTATGAAGGGGAGCAATACCTTCATTTTTTTCTTCTCTTACACAGAAAGAATGAATTTCCGGAAAAATTCCAAAATAAATCAGCCCTGTGGATTATTTTACTTAAATTTTCTATTAAGGAAACGTGTATTTACTTTGCACGATGAAGTCGTGCGGCTGAATCCCAAGGAATAACAGGTGTGAGAAATAGCGACATGATATTCTATATACATAATCTACTCAGAATACCTACCCGGAAAGTGGGAGACCTGGGTTCGAGTCCCAATCATGTCCCTATTTCTTACACTTGTTATTCCGTAAAATTTTCTATGAGCTGTTAAATCTTATCTTCCATACAAGAATTACTTTAACTACACAAAATAATACTATTTTACTGCACAATATTTAAATACAACTATTTAACTACACAAAATACTACCATTAATATTAACTACACAAAATACTACTTTAACTACTCAAAGCGATAGTTTTGCGATTACTTAAAATGTTCCCTTTACGCGCCCCCCTGGCGAACCAAACGCGCAAAGCAGAATAGGCGGAGATTAAAGCAGCGAAAGATGCGTCCAAACTGTACTCAATGTTTCTCGTGTATCGCAGTCGATAAATCCCCATAAAACTGAATGTTAGATCAAAATTTCACTACATTCGTCTTCTCAAAATGTTTGACGAGTTTTGTGCAAACACAACTGAAACTTATGCCCACTATTCATCTGATTGTTTCATCACACGGGTAGTTAACGGAACGTGAGTAATCCGATACAGGACGGGAAATCCCATCTCTGTTATTGCCATTGATAAGTAATCTGTATTGAAAAGGCTTCATTCCATCAGTATCCAACTAATCACAGGCTCAAATTTGATTTGCCGGTGACGTTTCGTACGTAAGTTGTCATGATAGGTTTCAGAGGGATCAATTTTCCGAATTGGTAGCAACAATACTTTTGCGAAAGTTGGACTTACGGATTTTACTGTTGAAACTTTTGATGCTTTGCATTGTTGGCGTAATCATAGAAAATAAACAAGCATTCTGTACAGGCCTTTCAGAAAATATATAGAGAGAAATTCAAAGATATTGTAAAGAGTTAATAATTATGGCATCAATTGAAGAGATGCTACAACAATTAACATAGAATTTAAAATTTCCATTTTATGAAATAAAAATGTTCTTTTGACTTTTTAGGAAGATTATTTTAAACTAAGTATGCAGTGGAAAGGTTCTTAGGTTCACAGAAATTTTTAAATAAATAAATAACGTCTTTATTTTGGGCGAAATTGAGACTTTAAAGTCTTCCCTTCCATTTAACCCATCTTCAATGTAAGAAAGGGAATAAATTAACAATAATAGTTAATTTAAGTCGACGAAAATTGAAAAGATTTAGTTGTGGATTTAAAATAAAACCTAAATGATGCTTAGGAAAACATATATACAGCAGGAAAACACCCATAGAGAAGGGGGTGTGAAAAACATGCAGTCAGTAATGACTAAGNTATCCACAGCAGGAAAAAAACCACAAAGAAGGGGGGTGTGAAAAATCTATACAAACCTACTGAGAGTAATTACTAAGAGATTTAGAAACGTATATATATATATACACATATATATAGCCTGGAAATAAGAACATGGTTAAAATGAGAAACAAATACATAATAATGTCTTAATAAGTTTTCGTTGACACTAAGTTTCAATAAAAGTTTATGATTAGTCAATGAACCGAGTCACTAGTATCATATGCACCTATTTTTCAGCATACATAGCGAATTATTCGCGTTTTTAGGACAAAATACCGTCCTATCAACTCCATTCGAATTTTGTGACGAAGTCGAGGAAGAAAAACTATCATTACACCCAACACCATTGACATTAGAGACCTAATTATGAATGAGTAGCATAAGATCAATCAATTACGAACATTAACACACAGTTAAGGATTACTAAATATCAGCAGATACACATAATATGAGAACGCAAGAATCTTCAAGATCAGGATACATCAAAATAACCTAGAAATAAAACGAATAAGGTCTTGTGACGGTAACCTTAAAAACAGTCGTATATTTCATTCATAAGAACTTTGCATCTAAAGTGTGAGCCAAAACACTTGCAGCTCGTACAATACAGTCTTTCGGAGGTGCTGGTAGGCCGTAGATAAAGGCAAAAGGCCTTAGCTAGGGACTTTCAAAATGGGTGATGTTATACTGCAAAAACTCTTTCCGCACCGTAATGCATCTATCACAAGAATATTTATTTTACTTATTTTTTAACTTAAATTTACTTATTAAATATTATGGATTCAAGAATGCGTCGGAAGAAATCCATGTTGGCTTGATATTATCTTTCATTTCTCCAGTTTAACTAGATATTCTTTGCCTGTTTAGCCCTATGCTATTATAGATAATGAAACCATCCTAAATGAATCATTATTCCTTAGGGATGTACTCAAAGTTTTTAATTAATGTACTAGCTTTTATATCGTAAAATAAACCTACACCGTTTGATATTGCGTCTTTTAACTATGGAACCATGTCGTTATTTTCATTCCTTCGCGCGAAATGACTCGATATCTCCTCTCACGTTTTTTTTGGAGATATCACTTGACTTTCATTCTTCCATTAAAGCATTATTCTTATTGCCCTTGTCAGGGAATATAAATTGGATTCGTTATAGCCCCATTCATGGACGTGTCATAAACTTTTAAGCTTTCCTCTCATGAGCGAAATTCCCTCGGGTAAAAATATACCAAAGACTCAGGCGTGGCTGGTGAAATACGGAATTTTCGTTGATTTTCCCATGGAATCCTTCTTTGACCGAATATTCTCAGGTATGATTGATGTAACATGAAATAGCCCTCGCCAAGTGGCCATTGATGTTTATTTTAAAATGCGCCAGAATATATTTACCTTGGGTATTTGAGGTCAACATCAATGCTTTTATGTTATTCAATAAATTTGCAACCTCCGATTCGAGAAGGAAAAATTAAAAGAGAAATTTTGACTCTATAAGTCTTTCTGTTGTCATGTTATCTTCCAGGAATAAATTACAGAAAAGGAGTGAAGTGTCCTACAGCTTAAAATGCAAACAAACAAAGAAGTTATTCAATCGTTTCTCATTTTCTTTGCACAACCCTTTGGATGAAGAGAGTTGAGGGATTCTGGCGATGTTTCACTAGCTTAGAGGGAAAACAAGGTTTAAATTGATTGTGATCCTCCAAGAATTAGCGACTTAGGTTTAGGCAAAATATCAAACGGGAATATTACGCTTATAAATATGCGCATTTAAATCTATGGTAATGCAGAATTAACATAGAAATCCTGGTCTTTGTTTTAGGTGCAGTTCTTAGTATATATATATATA
>KZ308841.1:2187673-2204317 GCA_000376725.2 Ladona fulva | reverse complement strand
CAGTGATTCACCAGGCTGTCTCACTGCCGGTTGGTGAATGAATGAGTGCCACTCTCACTATTTGGCCGGAGATATTGTTGAAGCCTTCTTAGCATGGTTAAACCTGAGCTATACATCGCCTCCAACCTCCGTTAACACAAAAATTCGTTTCGGGATTTCCCGGTCAGGTAGAAGGTTGACATTCACCACATCTATAGAAGATACGGATTACTATCGTATGCCGTAATAATATTTGTCCTCATAGACCCAGGTTCGATGCTAGGACAATTCTTATGCACGTATTATGAATAGTTCGTTTGGGTTATTGTAGTTGGTGCGTAGAACTCGGTGAATGGAAGGCGGAGTATTGCAGGTGGTGTGTAATTCCTTAGTTAATCTATCTCACATTAAACTTGCAGTATGCAAGCTACTTTTACTCGTCTCTTTATATAGACGCTTCTCTGGATATATATAGATATACATATAGGATACTAAAGACAAGGCAGAAGGAATTGCCTTACGGAGCCGCCGAGTTTTTTGCCGTAAAGTCCCGGGTTTGGACACCTAGGAAAAAACGGATATCTACCCTAGGAATCATGGGTTCGATTCTAGGATGCCCCAAAAACGACAATTTTCCTATAAGAATGCATTGAGCGCATTTTCAAAAATTCTTTCAGCGTATTTAGCGTAAAGATAGAACGTTGAAATTTACGGAATAGTTAGAAAATGATTTTATCTTCCGTTTCCGCAAAAGATTTATCCGTAGTAGCCCCAGGTTTGATGCTAGGTAAATTCTTAATGCAAAACTTTCAAGAAATCATTTAGGGTATTTGTCCGTAAGGTAGAACGTTCAAGTTCATGTCATAGATAGAGAGCAAACACCTCTATAGTATACTAGAGGGCTTTTACCCTGGCTGTCCTTAGTTCGATGCATATGCAGTTTTTCTGTCTGAAGTTCATGAATTCATTTAGGGTATTTTCCGTTAAGATAGAAACTTGCAATTCACGGTGTTCGAAGAATTAATGATTGTCTATTGTATGCCGTAAAGCTTCTTACCCTAAAGGCCCAGATTCGATCCCAGGACCATTCGAATGACCGAATTTTCAAAAATTCGTTACGGGATTTCCACATCTATAGAAGATAGAGATTCTATCGTATGCTGTAAGAATATTTGTCCTCATAGACCCAGGTTCGATGTTCTTATGGACGTATTATGAATAATTCGTTTAGTTTATTGTAGTTGGTGCATGGAACTCGGTGTATGGAAGGCGGAGTGGATCAAAAGGTGTGTAATGCCTTAGTTAATGTATCTTACGTTAAGCTTGCAGTATGCAAGCAACTTTTACTCGTTTTTTCCTTTGCAAAGGTTTTTTCCTTTGCAAAATTAAATTAGAAACAATGGACCTACAATGATAAAAGTGTAACTACAATGATACAAGTGTAACAAGAAATGAAAATGTTCATAGAATCTTATTTTAGTCGTGAAACATTCATATAAATTCGAAATTGCGAGAAGTTTGATAAAATACACGGAAAATTCGTAAAAATTTTTCGGAAATAAACAACCCATACCTTTGACGACTAAGGCCATTGTTGCATGTTGATTTCATGAATTATTCCATGTAAGTACACGGGGATAACCAGTTCTTATATTTTTCTATAAGAAATGTACGTAAAGTAGGCTTTCGTGACTTGAAAACAATATAATAAATATTATAAATAATAGTAAGAAATATATTGTGTTATTACGATCTTACGACGGATTGTTTCTGGCTTAGGAGGACCAGATATATACGATAATAAATATATTTTAAACTAAATTAATTTCGGTCATGATTGACGGGGTGTTTACTAGATTAAAATAAAACAAGTGAATATTGGAAGCAGATATCCGAAATTGTGTGCAGGATTATGTTTCCTTGTTTTTCGAATATTTTTTATTCCTTGAAGATGACTCGCAGGAGTCGAAACCGGTCGTAAAGAAAATTTTCTTGTGGAAACTACCAAGTGCTTTCATATTTATTTCATAATGGCGTTCCACCAAGTTAATCTAGAGCATATTGATTACATTTTAAGAAAAAATTTACGCAACACCCATAATACGTAGGAAGCTCATGGAAAGAAAAATCTGATTCTTCTTTCCATTGTCATATATCATCGAAGACACTAAAAATATCACCTCTGGAAGAGAAATATTAAAGGAAAGGAATTTGAATGCTCTCGGTTGGGAATAGCTTCTGCAAAGTGGTGGAAAGCCAATTGGCGTCGTGCACCTACAGAAAATATTGTTTTCGGAGTGTGGGAAACCAAAAAATCGTTTCATATAGCAGGATTATATTTTCCTTAAATTCTGCTGGTGCTGTTGTCAGTGAGTTTCAGTAAATTCCGATATCTAACTTTGATTATTGATTATAATGTGCCGTTTTTAAATTTTTATTGCTGAGTGATTTGCTTTATATGTAAAAAAGATATTTGTAAGACTTAATTCGGCGTAAATCGTTTTCCTCGAGGGAATTAACCAACGGAAATATTACTTGATTCAATTCGTAAGGGTAACTAAGGTCGTTAAGTGGAGAGGAAGGTAGTCACGTAGATTATCTCTGGAGCCTCAACTTAACGTACGTATGACAGAGATGTGACCTTAGACTTGCCTCAGAAACATTAGCTTACCTGTGACCTTTGCTGTTGGAGACAAACTACCTTCCTACAGAATCCCAAAGGATGAGCTCCGGAAATACTTGCAACTACTCTTCTTCGTCAATCCAGCTTACCACCAGATCCCTTGTCACAAATGCTCAGTTTCCGATGTCTCCAGCCCATATTCTCGGAGGTGGATGGTCTTTGTACGATGACCTTTGACCCTTTCTGCTATCGAGTAGTCTGCTCCTTCGTCTTTTGTTTTTCGCGGCTTTTGCAGCTCGGATATTGGATCGAAGCCAAGAAAAGCGGCGCCGAAGCAGATCCGCCGCACGCACTTTTACGCTAGACTCCTCCCCGTGTCCCTGATATCCCAGAAATTCTGTCAGAAGCCTCCGTAGCAATATCCTCACCTCTATTTACTGGTCGCTGAAGAGATATTTTTATTTCTGGTCGAAAATACTCCTTCTTCCTTTCTCTTTTCCCTTATTTTTCTGGAATGCCCGAGCGTGTGCGAGCAGGTTTCTCTGTTGACAGGCGAAGCAATCAAAACAGTCAAAAGGAGACGGTATTTTTTCGGATAGAAGCAAGGAAGGACAGTTAGGGAGATGCCGCGATGCTTGGAGCAAATTCATTACTTCTGTTTTCCTACCCGTATAAATTCTCTATGGGACATAAAATATATCCTTTCTGCTTCGCAAGAAAAAACAATCGCAGCATAAAAAAGTCAACGAATATAGTTTGCTATGGATATCGTCCTGCGTATGTTGTGGAAAAGTTGAAATTTACATAAGAATATTGGTTTTTTATTATTTATTGTTTTTAAGATTTTAACTTTGGCCCTGCTTGTTTCTTCCGTATTCTTTCTAAATAAAGTCGGAGTCTAATCGAAGTCGGAGCTATTCTGGGCCATTGCATTATCTTTTTTGCCTCTTAGTGTATGTTTGTGATTGGTTCCTTTTTTAAGGAGAATGAAAAGAAAGGAAATCGGGAGGTGTTGATGCGTGAGTTGGAGTTACAGAGTTGAAAAGAAAAATTCGATTAAATGGTATTGGTTTAATATTCCGACTCTCACCTTACACTTTCTTCGTTTTTCTTCTATCGCTGGCTGTATTTATCCATTCGGCTGCAACGGCTTGTTTTTCTTCAGTCATAGTTGTGAAAGTGTCCTACATTCACTATTAAGTGAAAAAGTTGGTGAAGAATTGCAGAAGTAGCTATAGAGTGGGTTAATAGCTAGAGCATGACGAAAGAAAGAAAAGGGAGTTATACGTCGTTTTTATGTTGCTTTGGAAAGACATATGCGCGGTTGTCTTTTTCTCTGTTTGAATTTTCCTGTTTAGAAAGATTCCTTTTTTACACCACCAAACCAGTTACGACTATGAGTATGAGTATGATTTTATTCTCTCCTCCGTGTTAGCTTAAATTTGTAAGTCGTAGTGGTTAATTCCACAGTGATTAATTCCGTACCTTCAACTTCATATATAAAATAGAGATTTTAATTTGGAATTACCACTAGCCATAAGATCATGATTCCACGTCCATTTCAATGCATAATGATCATTGTTATCTTCCTCGAGTCAATATTTTCTGAAACATGCTGAAGCTTCCACTCAAGTAGCAATGAAAAGCATGGAAAGCAATGTAGGAATCGTGGAGCATCTACTCCTTTGGAATGATGTATTTACTGAAAGGCAGACGAGCCAGATATAGGAATGGTAAAGGATGGTGCCTTCATGGAAAGTCGCAGTTTTGCCAAAGCTATCTTTGATAGGCATCATAGAGGTAGATCCAATATGAAAATTCACGGCAATGAACAAGTTAAAATCGATCAAAAATGGGACAGAGTTGACCATTTGAAGATGACGAGATACGACCAAATAATTATCATATAAGCATGCAATAATAATGATGTGTCAGTATCCCCCGTGGCGATTAATCTGGTTGAAAAATAGCTCTTCTATCGAGAGATTGAGAGAGAGAGAACTAAAGGCAATGGTAAATTAAGAGAGAAGGGAACAGAATATGGATGGAAGATTACATTTCGGAAGTGTTGGTGTAAAATGAAAAATAAAGTTAAGAAATTGCAAAAATAGAGAATACCGCAATGAGGTTACAGATTTTAAGAGTCAATGAAAGTAAGTTGGGGAGGATCTCTTTCGGCGAGGAAATAACAAGGTGATATATTCAGACGGACACTAAGAGTTTGCTAGAGTTGGCACCATTCGTAGAAAACAGTAGGAAATAAAATGAGCTAAAAAAGAGAGGAGACTGGAAGTTTTATACTTGGCTATAATTCATTTTGCTTTTTGTATATAATATAAAATGTTACCGAAACTAATATATTGTCAAAATCCATCTTTGATAAAGGTATCAATTTAAACATCTCACCACTTAATGTGTGAACTTGATGAAACTGAAAATAAAGTATATCTACACTGCATGAACCCAGGGGGCGAAAAGGCAATCCCCCCCCACTCCCTTTTGATGATTTTACAGAACTATAAATTTGCCCAGGATGTGACGAGGATCTTTAATTAAAATATGATTTTGAAGACCTTTTACGATCACTATACGTGCATTTATTACGACAAAATTAAATTTAAAAAGTTATTAAGAGAAAAGTTTGTAAGGAAGTTATCATAAACAGCCCCCTTGGCAAGTTTCTTGATACTTCTCTGAATCAGTTTTGTTTCCATGAGTATAATGCCTTGTTACTTAATTCAAGCGTTATTCGGAATGAATATTATATGTGAAAGAAATTCCTTTTGATGATTTGAATGCTTAAATTCCTTATCATTTCTATGCAACTATAGTTATAATCTCTGCATACATTGGTTTAATCAACTCTAGTAGTTGGCTCTTTCCTCTTAATACATTTTCTGTTTTTAAGCAAAGTGCATTTTATTTAAGCAAAAATAAAACACAATTCCAAACTTGCTTTTCTCTGGTCTATCTTTCTCTCACGTAGAATTCGGAATTAAAAAGTCAAATTACATCTGAGAATAACTTCCTAACTTAATCGTTCCTCTACGCACAGATTTTTCTTCTTGTAAAATATGCCATCATTTTTATAACAGGTAAACCCCTTTCACATTTGCAAGGTTTCTCTGTTCTAGAACTTCACTTCACTCTTCCACTTCTGTTTTATTTGGATTCGAATTTCATTAGTTTCATATTATGCATCAATCAACCNAGACTGAAGAATTGGTTGAATAAGATTTCGAACCAAATGCAATCTGACACTCATTTTCTGCCAAAGAAATTAACATGTAGTATATTTAGGGAATTTTTGTGCATTCATCTCAGCAACATAAATGGACCTACTATATAGCCTTACCGCAATAAAAGAAATTGTAAATTGTTGCAGGATTTTTTCCCAGTTAAAGCTTTTCGAGGAATACCTAGTTCCGTGTAAATAGCCATTTTTTCGGCGGATATTGCATTCCGCGAAAAAAAAGGATCGACGCGATTACTTTCAAGCATATGCTTCGAATTGGAAAACTAAAAGGAGAATCATTCCTCAGATCGAGTGCAATCGAATCAGACTTTTTATTGGATTATCTAACCATTCAGATATTCTCTACAAACTTTCATAAGCTCTATCTAACGGAAATAAGTTTGCTTTCCACACTAGTTTTTCCTAAATACCTTATTTTTAGAGTTTTTACAAATGTTCAATTATCAATGAACTATCATCGAGTCATGCTTTTGCGAAATTATTCCAATATTTTGTTTAACTAACTAATTTGTACGACAGTCTATTTATTTAAATATTTATACTTAAAAAACAAGTTAATTAAAAGAAAATTCGTTCTTTGAAGTAAATATCATTTCGAGGGAAATGTCTTCAGTGGCTGCAGTAATTATAAATTGGGATCCTATTTCATGGCAAAATGCTATGAATATAGTGAATGACTTATTGTGGATCCAACAACTGACGAAGTCACTGTGATCATGACGATGTCATCTACCATGAGCACTCAAGTAAATTGTTTTCATTTATGATTGACTTTGAAAATCCTGAATAGATGGGAAATATCTGCAAAATATATCATTCTAAATCTAAGATTTAAGCTAAATTCCTGCCTAGAAAAAGCTTCATATCTTCTTAGAATCTTCCACTTCACTCAAAGGTATTCTGAAACAGCAAGGGTGGAATCGGAAATGTTCCGAGAGTTGAATGGCGGGACGCGTTTCAATTATTCAACAACTGAAGCCCCCAAAACGGAAGTCAGTCCCTCACCAAAGCCGTTTCTAGTTTAAGATAAAACCGAAGGCAAGGAAAACCCTCGATAAAAGGAGCAATAGTTGAAGAGAGACGAGATGGAGGCGTATTTGGAGTGAATGAAGAAAATCTCCCGTGGAAATGGCCCGCGTAGGCCAACTTCAATAACTTCAGCATCTCTCCATCAGAGCGTGTCCCCAATACGTTGCTCTTTCATCTTTATCCATCTCACTTCCGTTTTACAAGCTGTCTCACTTTCCGCCTTGTCGACTACTCTCCCATACATCATGGTACCCTTTCATTCGTATCCCTCGACCTAGTTTGTCTCTTTAAGCTATTCATCTTTCTCTGAAATTCCCGCATTTTCACCTTTACTGTCATCGTGAATTATTTCCATCCCGCTCCTTTCAATTCCATCGAACGCTGGTCAATTATTCCGTTCTTTCACCGCATTCTAAATATGAAGAATTTTTCATCTTCGAAGGATATCTTTATCGAGTCCGGGAGGGACCCCAAACTAACCTTTTCATTGATTAATAGCGGAATTGGTTAATCTGAAATGGTCTCTAACCAAGGTCAATGATTTCACCTCACCATTTCCAGGGTAGACGGGATGAAAGACCATCCGCTTGGAAAACGGAAGACCCAAGTTGGATTTTCAGTCACGCGAGACGATCTCTCCCATCTCTCGATCCTTTTCAGCATCTAACTTATTAATGGAAGCGAACGTTTCATTGATTACTGATAGTGAAGACGATAAAATGATATCCTCTCTGCGCTGATACCCGCCTCGATCAAGTTTACCTCTAACTCCTCGATTTTCGTGAACTCTCACTGATCCTCTAAAGGAGCATTAGAATTATTTTAACGGGTGCTTTATGAAAAGCCGTAACGAAGTTTTAGAAACAGATAATTAATCTGCTGCCTGAGAGCCTGCTGGATTTTTCTACACATTGATTCAATACTAGTAATAAAAAAGTAGAATAGGAAGATACACGGTTTTGAATTTTGGCAAATGTGATCCTTTCTAGGGATATATACTTTACGCTTTGGCGAAGAATAACAATTTTCTTGATCCAATACATGTACTTGACATATTGCAAAAGGTTATAACTCCTTCAAAATAGGATTCGATTTCCAAAGCATATTTTTTATTTATGAACTATGAAACAAAATCACGTGTGTCAGTTGGTTGGTGGAAAGGTTTCTTGTTTCTTGCATTCCCTATTACATATCACCCGTTTCGTCATCTAATGCAAGAGATTGTAAATTCCTCACAATTTCACGGTATATAGTATATACCACTTCTGAAACATCGATAAAGTATCGGAATGAATATTTCTAAAAAATGTTTCTGTGCTTTGTATGTTTAATAATTATAGATGGATTTCTTAGAAGTTGTCAGATTCTAACTCCAAATAGCACAAATTCCATTAGTAATAGAATTTATTTTTTTAATTTTAAAATTATATATTGACGACTGAAACGCTAAAAACAGTAGCTAGTGTCTCTTCGATATTAAATTAAAACTTAATTATCGCTGAATGATTTCACAAAGTAGTAGTCTTCCTTCGCAGTCATAATGGAAATATTTGAGCTTAAGCTCTCCAAAATAAACATAAAACCTCCGGTTTACTGCCTCGCACCGTGGCTCCTATGCCTGCCTATCTAACAGCAGTCATCCCATTTAAATCCCAAGGACCAGAGTAAAGCTGACAGGAATCCTACGTTGATCCAACTCGGATAGGGAATGTGAGATGAAACCTCAGTTATGCCGCTGATATCATCTCCTAGACTGGAATGGAATGGGATGTCCGAGTGAGGGATAAAGAGATGTTAGAAGAGGAGAAGAATGCTGACGGACGCACGGTTGGTATACCACGTGGAATGCCTTTTAGGAGTGGAAAGATAGTTCAATCATGGACTGGAGCAGTAACAGTCGGATTCTTTTTTCGAAAATCGAATTAGAACCATTAAAAATTAAGCTATATTTTGCTTCAATTTACTGAAAAATTAGTGAAGAAAAATCAATATATTTTAGGAGCCAATATCTTTTTTTTAATTCCAACGGAATGAATCAGATTCTTAATTGAGCTGTAGCCGTATTCAGAAGTAAAGCCCTAAACAATTTTTAATTTTTTTCTAACTATTATAGGAACACGCAAAAACTATTCAACCGATTTGGATGAAATTTGACAGGATCATAATGTATGAGGTGAGCTGACACAAGATACAATGACACAAAGGATACATAGCATTTGGGGACATCCTCTAATGATGCCACGGCATTTTGGGACTACAGTCGCCCCCTCATCCTTTTGTTACAAAGTGTCACATGGAGCTTCATGCCTTCTCCCCATGCAGCAACAAAGCTTACTTTTGAGGCGTTGATTTTGTGTGCTTTCATTTTTATCTTTTAAACAAAATCACTACTTGAGTTTCTTCAACTTTTCTACCTTGCTGCTTCCATAGCGGCCTTCTAAGGGTTCCATAGCGGAATCAAAACGGGATCAACGATACTATATAATATGAATGAATTTCCATTTGCTAAGAACGATCCTTGAGTCACACCAAATAGATCTGAATAAAAAAATTATGTTTGTATACATCTCCGTTGAATCTCAATTGGTACTTCTTGGCTAAAATGTTCAACATTCAGCATTAAAGTTTAACTTATTTGTGTCATTACTCCCTCTCATGCTAAAAAGTTGCACTTATTTCCAGATCCTCATGTGCGACATCATATGGCGATGGCCCCGTAGGAGTATCTATGATAAATCGCTGGGTTCATCTTGCGAGGGTTTCTCGATTTTCCTCAATATAAGGGTCATATATTGTAATTTCTCTATCAAGGGGGTGATAAAATAATATCTTTATCTGGTCTGGGACAGAAAAGGAAAAATACTGAGAGACAGTAGGACATGTTCAGGAAAAATGAAAACTAAGAAATTTCTGTTATGTGTTCATTTCTTATGTTTTCCTATGGATTTAAATCTGCATTGTTTTTCAAGAAATGTATTTAGTCAAATTCTGGGTATTAACTTTCTACTCTCCGTTTAAATCATTCCTTTTAATAATAAATTATATAAAATTAACAAAATTGAACGTTTGTCCGTTAACGTAATTTTAAAAATAACGAAGCGACAAAATATGCTCTTCACATTGATAGTAATTTCTCTGGTTTATCATTTACAATGTTTATCTATTATTTTCTAAAGTCCAGTATGTTGCAGGTAGTATAGCTGGTGCAGTTCGTATAGTTGCAGTTAGTATTTATCTAATTTTATTTCCTCGTTGATTCTTAATGTGTTATTAGTTTATTAGAAGCAATAGTATCCGAGTCAAAAGGGGCGTTCACCTCGGTAATTACCGAAAAGAGAAAGAAATATAATACTTTAAAATATAAATGGAAAATTTATAATTAAATCGACATCAAAGCGATACAACATTGCAAGAATAAGATATATTATAGTTTTAGAAGTCGAATGAAGCAAAAGCGAGGAAAATTCGTTCACATTTATGTATTTTCATGAAGAAGAAACAAAATCGTGTTAGTCTGAAAAAATGGAAAAGATCAGATTATCTTTTGGATACGTATTATGAGCTCCTTGTTTCGAAATCAAGCCTTCTCAGATAAGAGAATAGTTTTCATGGAGACTTTCTAGCTCGTGGAAAAACAGTGTACTTTGTCACATAACTCTAAGTTTTTTAAATAGAGGTAAGGACGGACAGACGGACGGACAATACGCAAATTATATATGAGAATTGAAAATAAAGGATACCATCTGAATTTAGGTGCGTATTGTATATTCTGCAGCGTAAATAACTACTAACAACCTTGTTTAAATACCTTTTCTATTTTAACGTTAATTTCGAGATAATGAGTAAAATATTAGAGTAAAAGATTGAAGCTTGTCTTTCAATCGTAAAATTAAATGAGTTTTTCCTGACCGATTATAAACAGGTGGAAAGAAGGCATTTGCAGAATGCAAGAAACTACTATAAACATTATCAAAAATGATTTTCTTCACTACACAAGTGTTATACGTTAAGTATAAGAAAGAATGGGTATCTCCTGAATCGATAACAGAAGAAATTTTTACCAACAGTATAGCAAAACGACATTTTTATCCTTCCAATGGCCACATTACAATTCGCCATCAAACGCATTTTATCTCATTTTAAACTCAGCCTATGTACTTCATCAATTATTCTTCGTTTTGAAAGCATCTTATTTCATTTGAACACCTTCCCTGTTTGTTCATAAAATTTGAAATATCATAACTGTTTTATCTCTAATATACCTATTATATTATTTGCATTAAATAACACTTGATAGTGAAATACAAGTATCCTCAGTTCATTCTTTATTTTAATTTTTCGGACTATTCGAAGAATTCAATTTCCCAGCCTACTTAGGTAATAGCGTGAGTACAGTAAATTAATTTAGAGGCAATTATAACGCTTGATTTCAGAGGTAATTATTTCACGATCATTGGATAGAGTAAACTTCGCAAGCTCAAGATTAACAGTTATAACCAATGCAATTTCAGAAAATAGGTTACATTCCCAACTTCAATCAAATAAATCAATAGAGTATTACGTTTGTGATATTCAAATAAATAATCCACTCAATTACTGTATCATTCACGTAAAGTTATCAACTCTGGAAATAAATGGACGTATATTTTCATTTTCGCAGATCTTGCACGTAAATATTATTTGTTTTAAAATAAATTCACAAACACATGGTAACTTTCTTTCGGTTCCGCGACAACTGAGCGCCTNTTTAACAGAATGTTAACACCAAAGCTACTTTTCCATTGAAAATTATATTAAAATATTGACCTTTTTAGTTCATCATGCAATAAAATGGAGTCCATTAATGAACTGGTATGCCAATATGTTAAACTTCTTAGCTATGGAATCGAACGTTGAAATTAGTGCAGATTCTTTTTAATTCGCTGAGCCTTATATTCCTATCAGAACAATCGTCCAAACCTTTCGTCGTTGATTAAAAATTCTGCAAAACTAACCCTCTAATACGCAATTTTAAGCTAGAACTCCTATCTTAAATGCCATTTTCTATCAGAATACTTTTCAACATTTCATAAAAGTCATGAGAAATAATGTTTGCCTATGCAGCTTATATTAAAGCAATGAATACGATAAGATACTTGCTCCTTTTTGTTCTCTTATCGAATTTATGTTTCTTCGTAAATGTAAGGAATTCCATGAATTTGCCGAAGAACTCTATTTCCAAATAATTATGTCAACAATATTTTGCGCTATCACAGGAATTTTTGAGGTAAAATTTATTCGCGGAAAAGGAATTAGAAATTAGATATATCTCGAGAGGTTCAACAAAGTAAACGAAAAGCTTAAAAAACGAAAATTCGGTTGGTTCAGATAGAAAAGTATTGAATCAATAATGTTGGTTGAAGGATATAATGGAAGAAGTAGCTTCTTCTTCTTCTTTCGAATTTTCATGGAAAATCTAAATGGATGGGTTCCGTGATTACTCTGCTTCGTGGTAAACATATCTTTTGATAAATTTGTCTGTTAATGAGCAGGGGATTTATGAGGAAGAACAGTTTCCTTTCAGCTAAGATTTCTCATAGCTGCACTGATACAAACTCTCTCAATCGGTCCCCTTGTCTGTAGAGTACACGCAGTCGTATTAGTCACACATAAGGAGGAGAAGACTGAAGAATTGGTTGAATAAGATTTCGAACCAAATGCAATCTGACACTCATTTTCTGCCAAAGAAATTAACATGTAGTATATTTAGGGAATTTTTGTGCATTCATCTCAGCAACATAAATGGACCTACTATATAGCCTTACCGCAATAAAAGAAATTGTAAATTGTTGCAGGATTTTTTCCCAGTTAAAGCTTTTCGAGGAATACCTAGTTCCGTGTAAATAGCCATTTTTTCGGCGGATATTGCATTCCGCGAAAAAAAAGGATCGACGCGATTACTTTCAAGCATATGCTTCGAATTGGAAAACTAAAAGGAGAATCATTCCTCAGATCGAGTGCAATCGAATCAGACTTTTTATTGGATTATCTAACCATTCAGATATTCTCTAAACTTTCATAAGCTCTATCTAACGGAAATAAGTTTGCCTTCCACACTAGTTTTTCCTAAATACCTTATTTTTAGAGTTTTTACAAATGTTCAATGATCAATGAACTATCACCGAGTCATGTTTTTGCGAAATTATTCCAATATTTTGTTTAACTAACTAATTTGTACGACATTTTATTATCTTCAATCTATTACCAATAGACTATGAAAAAATGGAAGAAATGTTTATCAATAACATTTTCATTTATTAGTTACTGTTTTATTATAACAGTCTTTAAGAAAGAAGCCCTCCGGGATGGGAGAGAGAGAAAAGTTTGGAAGGCAGTTTTCAAATTTGGAAATAAAGGAAAGGAAATTACTATAAAAAGGGGATGCGGAAAGAATAAAGGCAGAGACATGGAGACATGGAACAGGACACATTATTAGGATTGCCATGCAAATATTAGGAAACCATGGGTACGAGTGTTCAATAAAATGGATAAAAGAAGGAAATTGAAGAGAGTAATCAAGTTAGTCATGTCGGCAGCGCTTTCGACTTTGGTGAAAGCGGTCCCAGGTTCGACACCCGATGGGAGCCCTACGTATGAAATAAACTAAGCTGTGGAAGCACTTTTAACAATACTACTACTGTACTTCTTATGACGAAGGAAAGTGACCAGAAGATTTAAAGGTTTTTCATTTTTCATTTACTAATGAAGAAATGTCCAGAAGAATGCAAGGGAAAGAAAGAGGAAAACGAAGGCAAAATATGTTGGGCGACTTAAAGGGTAGGATTATTTGTTAACAAGCAAAAGAAATTGCTTGATGAGGTTAATTTTTAAATAAGGTAGAATAATTAAAATTATGCGTATTTGTTTTATTTAGCGTTCTTGTCCTCCCACCCTGATTATATTTGACCTGACTTTTGCTCCTCTTATTAACATTGAGGATATGTGCGTGGGTGGCCGCTTGATTCAATGGATTCCTATGCCTCTCGGGTCCGTTTATATCTCAAATAAAACCATACCTCACTCTCATTACCGTACGTTTGATCAAAGGTTTTTTCCTGCTCGATGATTTCCGAAAGGAGCTTAGAGCTCGAAAATCCGGCCTTCTAAGTTGGATAAACAGCCGTTGAAATCTGTTCATTAGGCATTTCACCTTGGTAAATTCATAACTCCTTTTAATCAATTTTAATAACCCGTTTTTCATCGCCAATTAAAAAACTACCATCGGCTGATATTGAAAATTTCGAGTGGCGGTATTTTGGTAAGTGGTTCCTAAATTAAATTTATTTGAACTGGCACTTACGAGGTATTGGTACTCATACATCATTTCTGAAAAGTACAAAAGCGCTATAGGTCGCCAGGAATTGTCAATACATTAATTAACTAAATTCAGGGTCTGCTATGAGATACTGTTAAAATTAAATCCTACTTTTGCATTCTTTTCGAGCAGTTCCGTGCGTGGTTTCATTACGCCCATTCGGTTCTACGCTAAATTTGTTTCTATTTTTCACCTACTTCCAATCTTGATTGCATCTTTTGCAAGTAATTTAAACAGAAAAATTGGGTAATGCATCTAAAGATATCCATAATATTTTAATAGTTTTCTTCAACAGATGGTCCGATTTTCCAAAGCTTAAGTTTCACCAGTAGTTTGTCTACCGATATTTAGGTTACACTGCTCGGAATAGCAAACATTCATGTTAATCGACTAATAACTACAATTCCCTATTTTTCCATCACAAAAATCTGATAAATAATTTGACTGGAATGTCATTTTATAACCCTTCAATTATCACGTAAGCAGATGGCAGTTAATTATAAATGAAAATGGTTTTAATTTAGTGAATAAATTTATCTGATTTTCATAACTTACTGTAAATTGTGCCTAAATTGAGTATATCTGAGTAACACTTGTTGTTGCTCATTTAACTTAATTAATTTTAATGTAATATAAAATATATTTTCGATGGTGAGACTATTTATTTCGATGGTGAGACTATGATATTCTTGATGGCGTATTTTGAATGCCTTAAAGTTTGCATCTCTAAGATTTAAGGAATATCTTTTTATTGCAACCATATGGTATAAAAATAAAGAAAGAGAATCGAGAAAAGAAATGGACCAGCTGATTTTGAACAGTTATACAATCTTTCTCGACTCAATATTCTTTGAAGCTTTAGATGCTTGTAAAATATCTTTGCAAAAATGATACAGTAAATCAAATAATTGCAGTAAAATACAATAGGTATAGTTAAAAGGGGCTGTTATATGCTGCGTGTCACAAGTAAAAAGGAAATTCACTGAAAAAGTTATCAAAGATATAAATTTTATTGGTCAAGATATAGTTATACAGCCTAGTTTACTATCGGGATCTGAAATCCGAAAATGATCGTTTAAAGGTTAAATCCTCAAGTTTTTGGTACTCAAAGTAACTGAAGACTTTAACTTTATTTGCAAAGGCAGGCCATCAAATTTTATGAGTCAATCGTTACTCTGTATGCCGTAGAAAAGCACAATCAGCAGAAGGAAGGCTATGATATATGAATTCAGAAAGCACGTACAAGTATATAGAATCTTGAACGAACCAGATCAGATTAGAAGAAGGAGAAAGAAGAAAGAATGAATGATAGAGTAGTGAAATATTTCAATTAATAGATAACTAAGAAGAATTCTGAGATTTAAGAATCTTGAAATGGTTTAAAACTGCATTGGATGTCATTAAAATATATTATGTGCGATGGACTGATAAAACTGCGATTATGATATTTCTTGTTACTATGAATATTAATTTTGATTAAGATTGACTGAAAAGATGAGTAACCTTTGATTTACTTCTATACCTTATTCTCTTATGTACCTTTCATTAGTAAACAAAATCTTTATTTAGAAAGAAATTGAAACTTTAAATTCTACTCTTTTAACCCATAATGTATGGGAATGGAATGTATGGAAGAGGAGAATATATAACGTTTATGTAATGAAAATCAGATACCTCTCATCAAAGTTGATAAATAGGCTGGTTTGTGCAGTATAACGCCTGAGTATATTTATTAAATAGATATTTGCGAATATGAAAGCGCTTCCGCTTCGACGTAAGATATTTTAAATACTGTAATGATGAAAGGTGTTGTTACTTTTTCATATGTTTCTTCATAAAACTTAATTTCGTGTTCTCCTTGACTAAACAATTTCTGTGTATTTCAAATTGACTTAAATCAAAATACCACAAGTCAAACTTGTAGAATTTTAGCCTTTTTAACAAGTACTGGATACGGAAAGTATTTTAACTTTTTGCATACTTCCGGTTGAGTGTGAATCTGAATGGCAATCGAAAATGAATTCAAATATTTAAATCAAGGCCAAAACAAACAGTTATCTGTTGAGTAATATCTGTAACTTCGAAACAACTTTCAATTGTGATATAATCCGTTAGAACACCTTGCTATGTATGAAGTTTGAGTACTCTCTTCTACTGTAGTAAATATTACTAATTAAAATTAATCGACCATAATACTTTCCTGAGGATGTACCGTGACCTTGAGAAATTGTGATACGCAAAATACGAGTATTCAACTCTTTGTAGCGTTATCTTGAACTTCGTAATTTTTTTATTGATCAGTAGATAATATTGTCATACTAGCGGAGATTGATATAGAACATCTCTTGCAATTCGTGGAGTTATATTTATTTATTTTTATTTATTTATTTACTCATCCTTTTG
>KZ308841.1:2144821-2172622 GCA_000376725.2 Ladona fulva | reverse complement strand
TTTAGTTTCACCGTCTCTTCGTTCCTCACCCATCGTCTCCCGTGACGTGATCAACCAGTGTAAGAATAGCTGTCGACGGACAAGTGAATATCAACCATAAATACAAAAAGTATATTGTTAAAAACCACAACAAAAGCAGAAAAATGCTTTTTTTAATGTTATCTAGCTTCCTAAATCCTAGAATTAATATATATTGAGAGAAATATATTCATTAACAAGATTGCCATTGGTAAGGTGATATTCTCGTAGCAAATTATAGATATGGTTAAATCAGTAAATATGAAGAAAACAACGGATAATTAGGAAGTACAATTTTATCGGCCAAGTCAGCAATGTATAAATAATGTAATTTTATTTCAGATATTAATGAGAAAAATTGATTGGAAAGATGAAAGAAACTAATTACTCTTAATATAACTCACTGAGTCAAAAGGTTCTTTCCTTACCGAGCAAAATATTCCCCTGATGCACCCACTCCCTCCTTCCCTCTTTCCTCTCAACCACCCTATATATGATGTGCAAAAATCTTACCCTTTGCCTGAAGATGTAAGTTAACTTACGAAACCGGTCGCCAATAAATAGTGTGGAAAATTTACCAAGTGTATCCTTCTGAAATGGCTTTCCACGAAGTCACGCCTGCTAATATCGATTTTATCACTGAGTCAAAATCTTATGTTAAAAACAATGCGTATGCACAAACTAAATTATTAAAATGTAATTATAGAAGATAATTTAATTTCTTATTCAAAACAGGAAAACCGTAACGACGTTCACAACTGAAATTCGAATTAAAATTACAGTGCACAAATTATTTTAAAGCGTGCATTTCATTTTGTAAATTACCCCAGCGTTCATTTCAGCGTAATTTTTCTTTTTGTTGAAAATGCGTAATCGACTTTGGTATCGAAAAAATAGCAAGAATTCTTGTGATGTCGGTTTTTATCTCACGGGTACTGAGTGAGAAGTAAACTTTCATCTTCCTTTGTTTGTAATGTTTTATTCCTTGAAATCAATATATATGGGATGGGCCGATGTTTACTCGTTATCAACGGCTATTTCAAAGTTATTTCAAGTTTCTCTCATCGAGTCTCGACATATCTTAATTCTCGCTTCAGTTTCTTCTATTCGTAATTACTTAATGCTCTATTACTTTAAAGGATGAGTCAACTCTGGTTTTATTAATGAGTAACAGAATACACCGGAAATTGATTTCTATAGAACTTTGAAATGAAAACTTAAAGAAAAGCGGCTGTTTAAATCCATGAAAACCAGAATGCAAATGTTTTATTACATAAGGGGATTCTCATTCTGTTTTCATTCGGATTGATAAATCTTATAATATAATTAGGGCATGAGATTCACTTATCAAGCGGATCCTTGAAACAAAAAATTCTTTAAAATTCCAGACAAGCCGTTGCTTCATTGCTTAGTCAGAGTGGATTGTTTTCCTTCTTTTCAAATAGTTAATGGACTTAGGCAAATCCTGGAGATACATTGTTTCCTACCTCTAATATTATTTATAGTTTGTGTAATAGAACTAGAACTGGGTACCCTATCATATAAATTTACACCAAAGACAGCAAAGAAATAAAATGAATTCTTGTTCCAAGCATCAGATATTTATCAAGGTGGGAATTCAGATTTTGCGATTGAGTGTTTTCCTTCCATATAAAACTCTCTTGAGGTTTTATTGTTCAATTACTCCATTAACTTGAAGAATTATAATATCATATCATTTATTATTCATATTAGTTAATATTCATTGAATATCATCTCTTCTTTCTCAAAAACTCGAAGAGAAAGGCTAGATAAACATGAGAAAGAAAGTTAAATTTATTCGAACTTGCTGCCTCAAATTACTTCGGAACACAGGTAGCGAGAGATTTCATTTTTTATCAAATATTTTCCTAAATTAATGAGATATGGAGCCTTAGGACAGAGAGGTTAGCTTAGAAATCAGTCAAAGAGTATCCTTTAAAGGCTAAATTAACATCTCTTTAAAACCAATAATTAAGACAAGTTTTCCGATACTCTGTAGATGTAAAACGGAGTGGCATTTATCGCTTCCTTTTCAAAGAGAAAATAATTAAATAATTTTCTAAAAATGAAGTTCTGTAGATAATAGTCAACTCTATTATTCTCTTCTGCTATTTTTAGGAAAGGAAATAAGGATCAAACAGGCTTATGGTCGGTTATGTTGTTATATTTCGAGATCACAGTTATCGTTTCCTAATCTAATTCAGCTGACGTTTGGCAATCAAAATACGAAATCCTTTCATTACCCTTCTCAGATTACTCAAACAAACTTACATACGAATTATTCGCAAAAATCGACTGAAGGAAATTTCACGATGAAGCATTGTAAATCCTCACTAGATGAATCTTAAATGATAATCAGCAGTTACTAACAATTTGGACGATCGAGCTAGATCACTCCTTAGCTGGTCTTAAAATGAGACGTTAAATTAACTTAAGCTTAGATTCCATACTACATCGTAAGGTCAAGTTTCCATGAAAGTGTACAAATAATATACATTCATAACCCAATGAAAAATAAAGAAAAACAGAGGAGCTTACTTCCCCTTGTTGCTAGCATTTAATTATTAAAATATGCGGATAATTTTGTGTTCTTGTTCATTTATGCCAAGATTATTCCTTCTCATAAAATTAGTTATATTCAAGATGATGGAATTCGTTATAAAATAATATAATCCCTTAACATTTTCTCGTAAATTTGATTCTACGTAAAACTCTCAATTTATTCTATCTCTTTGGTTTAATTTTCTAGATTTATCAAAAATGTTGAGGTTGAGATCTTTCCTCTTATATTTGCTGCTGCCGTAAAGTAAAGGTGCTTTTTATCTTCAAAATAATTACAAACTTTTCCAAATCTTCGCCGTCATCCATCCATGTTCTTCAGTTTTTCCTCATCTTACATCGGCCATTTTTGCCCGAATATTAATTTTTAATTCAATAAAATCTTATTAATTAAATACGTTAATCAAAATCTTTTTCTCTTTAGTGCTTGCCATGATACAATTACTCTTGGATTCTTAAATAGAAAAACTAAGTAAAATGAAAAATATTTCAGCACTTCTGTCACTGTCCAAGGCTGTATTTGTATTCAGAATTATCGCAACTTTATATTCATGTGTGGATATTGAATGATAAATATCGCTCACAAAAGCATATTAGTTGGAAATTTTCGAGAAGGATCGACTAATGATGCTCTTCATCTCTATTCCCAACTTATAATTGTAGTTTTCCTCAGAAAATACACCAATCCTGACATCCTAAGGTAGATCCTATTCGCGCACGCTTTACATCAATCGTTAAAAATTCATTCCACGCCTTGACGGGTACGATAACTCAGTTTACCAAAGTTAAATGTGAAGGGTATCTCTTTGAAATCCTCAACTCCTCCAACACCAAAGGAAAAACCACTTCTAAGACACTCGTGCCGACAGTTCGACATTTAAGAGCAGTGCGCGAAATCTAAGTAATTGGAAGAAGGATACAGGAGAAACGTGAGTTGAGAAATAGGAAACCGCTATCTAGAAAAGGCGTAAGAAATATTCTCCTACTGAAGGCTCTAAATAATCTTCCTCATATCCATAAACCAACTCTCCCCACAATAACTTACTGTGCTCCCTTTGCCACCGGCATTTCTCGACGCCTTTCGGAAATATGATTGAGTTGGAGTAGCGGAAATTCAAGTTGGTTTCCTCCTACGTATATACAATATGTATCGTTTCGTGAACTGTTGCGTAATTTAATAAATATTTAAGCTTATATTTAAGGATAAAATATGAGGAGGTATGAGTTGTTACCAACTTCGGAAAGGATTATTAATGCAAGCCGAAACAGCAAATACCCTCACCCCGTATCCATCGTAAGGGAAAGAAAATGACCCAAAATCAACAAACGTGAATAGACTAAATGTTGGTTTAGCTCAATCATCGTTTATATTTCATGTAACAAAACTACTAACAGATATGGTCATGGAAATCGTATGTTGGTTTTACTTCTTTGAAAGTTTAACTGCCTATTACGGTACCAATCTTTTCCTAGGTCTTCCAACACCTCGTTTCCCCGTATATTTATAATTTAGGACCTGTCATTTCAAACTATCCTTGTCCACCCTGTCTATGTACTCTTTCCATTTTCCTCTGCTTTCTTTCATTTTGTCATTTAGATTGCATATTTTAGGACAGTTCTCACGTCAATCTTCAATTCGGAAAGATGCTAAAGTTTCCAAACTATACCAATTACTACTCAACGAATAAAGTCTATACTTAATATTTAAATATAAAATCTCTTTTTAAATCCTTTCATTACCAGTGTCACAATGACGAACATATGAAAGTCCATTTCAGCGTAATTTTTCTTTTTGTTGAAAATGCGTAATCGACTTTGGTATCGAAAAAATAGCAAGAATTCTTGTGATGTCGGTTTTTATCTCACGGGTACTGAGTGAGAAGTAAACTTTCATCTTCCTTTGTTTGTAATGTTTTATTCCTTGAAATCAATATATATGGGATGGGCCGATGTTTACTCGTTATCAACGGCTATTTCAAAGTTATTTCAAGTTTCTCTCATCGAGTCTCGACATATCTTAATTCTCGCTTCAGTTTCTTCTATTCGTAATTACTTAATGCTCTATTACTTTAAAGGATGAGTCAACTCTGGTTTTATTAATGAGTAACAGAATACACCGGAAATTGATTTCTATAGAACTTTGAAATGAAAACTTAAAGAAAAGCGGCTGTTTAAATCCATGAAAACCAGAATGCAAATGTTTTATTACATAAGGGGATTCTCATTCTGTTTTCATTCGGATTGATAAATCTTATAATATAATTAGGGCATGAGATTCACTTANTGGAATCGTTCCATCATTTTGCTCTAAGTATTTTTACTATCGTTCATTTACCGATGAGATATAAAAATAAAAAATACTCGGTGAAATCCGGTATATCTCGTTGCTATTCTGGTTAAGAAGTACATCCCGAGCAAGATATAAAATTTTATATCCTAGCCACACTAAGAGATCAAGCGGATGCAATATAGATTTTTAGCCTCGCATAACCCCTTTGGGATAGAGGGTCAGCTCGTCCTTCTATTGGGCATATGTTCACGGAAGCGTAACCAACGTACGATCCAGTTCAAGGCGAGGGAAGCTGACCCGAGCAACGGATAAAGGTGCGGCGTACCACAGCGCTCGTTTTATTCCGCTCAGCCGCAAGCACCCATTAAGAACGACAGTGTAATTGCTGGGATTAAGCCGCCATTTGTCTGGCCTCGTGCATGCAATCAATGCCCCTGCGATCTTTCTCGCCCTTCCCCATTTGCCAAAAGGGGGAACAATCACGTTCGAATTTCCAATCCATTTCCGTTCCATCTCGCAACCTTCCCAGGGACTCGCGCGCCACTTTTAAGCCTATCCTACGCCGCCCTCTACTTCCAAACATTTCACAAATGTATTCCTCTGACCTATCCCCGTGCTCTTCCTTCCGGGCTATCTCCTCGCAATCGGATGAGGCCCTATTTCGAATTCTGCTTGAGCGTTTGTTAAATCTTGACTCATATCGCGCACTTGCGAATTAATTCGAATGATTAAACCCTTCATTTGCGCACATTTCTTCCTCATACACCTATCAGGTGATAACTCCAGATATCTTCCTGTATTTGGTTTATTACTGGAATTACGTTCTCATGAATCGATCGCTGCCTATTGAAGATTTTATGAGGCAAGCTTGCCAAGTCACCTACGCTTGAGGAGAACCGTTTGACAGGATCTCTACTGGGAAATCGTCTTCATCTAAAAACAAGCCGTCACACTGTTGCCTTTTGTGATAGCGTAAAAACGCTCCAATGTAAGATTCATATACATCTGTACATATAATAGATATATCTCACATGAGAGCCTTTTGTTTTTCATTTATCATACATCTACCTTCATAAAAGTATACTAATATCCACGCAGCATTAAAAAGAAATTTAAATTAATGATTATTAAAATAAGGTTCTATAGAAATATAATTTATTATTCATAAGATAAAGACATTTTCACTTTTCCTAATAGTAAAGGCTATTTTCCTTCAGTAGCTATTTCAATGGGAATTAAAAATTACAAATAAATTTTCTTTTGACGTTATTAACAGATTAATGCCAGTCATAAATTAATGCCCAATATCAATTCGTCAGATATTTTTATTCGCGATATCTTAGTCTACTTGCGTAGTCCCGCAAAAATTCCTTTCATCATTATCAGCAAATGTTTTCGTCTGTAGAATTTCGGAAATAAGTAAAATTATCCCTGTTTTCCCGACTGAAATCAATATTTAAATAGCAATCGGAAAAGAAGTCATTATAAAGATAAGGGCGAAGCGATTTAATCCAAAAGCATCAATTATTCGAAAATCGAAGAATGATATCATTTGGTTCAAAAATGTTATCAAAGGTCAACCCTTAATGGAAGATCATTTACAGAATTAATTATGGTAACAACGTGTGTGCGCTGAATGTAAATGTAATCACCTTCCGATAATTACAATTAATTTGAGCTTTCCAAAATCTTGCTGCTAGACTTCGCCATGCAAACGACGTAAACATCGATAAATGATAACGATATGAACGATAGTGATAAATAATAACGATAGGAAATAACATTTCTTCTCTAAATTCATGTAGTCAAAATAAATACATTATTGCTTGGTAATAATATTAAGAATACTATGTCTTGAAAATTCTTGCAGGTTGAAATATTGTAAAATTGAAATAAATATTTTAATATTGAATAATAATTAGCTGCTAGCCAAAATAAGATATAGAGACAATCTTTAAAATAATGGGACACATAAAATAATCGTGATTTAATGTTCAAACCAAAACGGTGGCTTTCCCTATGAAAACTCTGCGAGTTCTTGTACTTAATACAATTTATAAATGATGTACGGATGCTTCAGAAGCTCAAGAGAAATGATAGATAAGAAAAATATAGAATATTGTTAATAAATTAGGCAAATTACTTGTTTACCTCGAAATCAGATCGCCTGTCTTACATACAAATGTTTGCGCAATTTCCGTACGATTGCAAACGATAAACAGGAATCTGGGTAGCATAAGCTAAAAAAGAGCGTGCTATCACAGTTGACAAAAGCATACAAGGTTTTTATGCTTGATGTAAGGCATGTCTAAAATTATTTACTACTAAGATGTGCTATTATAATTTCATTCCAAAGAGATTTCATATAAAATTTTATTCCATTTTTTTTTAGCTAATGAATATACTGAATAAAGTGAACTGCAATTTAACTGATTATTAGGGTTTACAATTTTCAAAGCGAAATTGTATTATTATGCTCCAATTTTAGTTTTAATGTTAGACATGACAATCTTACAAAGGTATGCAAATCAGATACCTCCACATTGTTATTCTACCCCATCCCAAGTGCTACTTTCACACAGCTCTTGAGCTCTAATTAGGACAAATTTAAAGTGATAGGTAACAGACGGAATTTCCTTTCTGGGTAGAGACTGCCGTGAATTTTGAAACTTGTTACCCACGAATATTTTACTCACGTTCAGAACTTCCGAGCTACCTTCAAATCCGTTTGTTTTGGATGCACATCGAATTGTTTTATTCCTCCTCTACCCTCATTCTCCCTCTTTTTTATTCTCGAAATGTCTTTTGTTTGCTCCTTCCAAGTACTATAACTGAACCGCACTTGTGACTTCCACTCTTAGAGCCTGGGAGATTTCCAGCCGCTGCAACGGATGCCAAAAACCGTTTACATGCGTAGTTAATTTGGTTGAATTGAAAAAGCACAATCTGTCTTTGTAAAATGTGGCCACTAATTTTTATCTCGGAATATTGGAATATTGTGGCATTGATTTAAGCCTATTAAAATGAGAAATCTGTACATTTCCTCAAAGTGAGTAGCGTATATCGAACGAAAACTTCAAAACTGAATGCAAGATTTACTCATCAGACAAACAGTACACTCTAAATAATAGTCTCACTGAATCAATATGCAAACTGTTCAATAATGCGTCCCTGAGTGAGAGGTGTCCAGTTTACAGAAGAGACCGTCAACGTTCGATTTGTTTACAATCCGCGTATATTCGTGATTAAACTGAAAGAGAAGCATTCCAAAATGGAACATTACTACATACGTTTGAATAACATTTTTTTTATATTTCGACGATTTTTCTACTAAATTCGATTTCTAAGGTATGAATGAGCACGAAGGATATGTTCAATATCTGTTCTCAGCTTGCTGGCTTCTAATATATCGACGACACGATTTGAGAAATACGTGATTCATAAGGTGTGTTTGCGGGGGCAGTTCAGAACCAGTTCGGAACTGCGGCGCATGCGCAGAATAATTTTCTCCTCCTCCGCGAACTCTCAAAACGCAAACTACGCAGGCGCCGTAGATCCGAACTACTCCTGAACGGTTCTGAATTGCACCCGTAATTAAATTTTTATTCGTTGATCTATTATCGTACCTACTTACACCATACATACACAAAATTTCAAATAAATCGTAATTAAAATAAAAGATTGAATAATGTGTATAAAATAGCACCGAAGAGCCGTGCGGTTGAAACCAAAGGAATAACAGATGTGAAAAAAGCGAAATTAATGGGACTCGCACTCAGGTCTTCCACTTTCCGGGCAGGTATTCTACCCGCTGAACTACCAGGCCGCGTCTCTTCCACCCCCTACTGAACACACACACTCTTCCAAGCATTCCCATAACATTGTAGAATAGACGCCGCATGGTAGTTCAGAATCTTCTTCTACTTCCTCTGGCCCTGCAGTCCTCCGTGGACCTTGGCCTCCTTTACGATCCTTCTCTAGGCGTTACCATCATCAGCGGCAGTCCTCTTGTTCCTGACTCTCATCTTCATCAGATCTTCTATCACTCCGTTTTTATATTTCCATCTTTTACGAGGTCTTCCTCTTGGTCCTCCCTCTGTGGGTCTCCAGTCATCGATTTTCTAAACGGATCTTGAGGGTTCCATACGGTATAAATGCCCGAGCCATCTACCTACACAGAAAGTTGAAGACCTGGGTCCAAGGCACAGTCATGTCCCTATTCTTCACACCTATTATTCCTTAAAAATAAATGAATTATTACCTCCTATTTCATCATAAACAGTTCGCAATATTTGGACTTTAGCCTCGACAAATGAGGTCATTGTGAATATTTCCAAATGTGGGCCCTCACCGAGAATCCCGCTTTTACAAAAGGCGAACGCCTTACCCACTTAGCTACCAGGGAACTATAAGCAGTCTGAGCCATTCATCTAAGTTCCGGCTCAATTTATAAGATATTTGTCATAATACGCTTATTACGTCGTAGTTATTTGGGTGTAACCATTTTGCGCATGCGCCGCAGTTCCGAACTGGTTCTGAACTTCCCCCGCAAGTACATCTAATAAATAACGTGTATTTCTCAAATCGTATCATCGATATATTAGAAGCCGATAACTGAAACATAAAACAAGTCATGCCTACACCCTAAAATACTCATTTTCTCTGCTATGGAATCAGTAGCGTCTCGTACGTGCTTTTTAAAAATGTATTCTATAAAAATTTTACCGATACTTTTTCGTACCAAAATTATCCTTTAACGATACTTATCCTCCTCGTTATCTTTACCAGAGATTCTACTGAGAAAATTCCCTAAATATCATCCTCCTATTCGCTCTATACCTCACATTCTTACCCAAAGATTCCTATATGACTCGGAGAAAACACTGTTTCGGGATTTTAATTCCCAATCCCTCAGAATTAAATGGTGAATGTCCCTTTCCCAGCGGAGGCTTAAGCTTTAGCCATTGGCTTCGGAGCCGTTCTTACAATCCGCAACTTCCAAATCGTTCCCCGTTCCTTCCTTTCTCGTCCGCTCGTCACTCATCCTTCGGAGAACCCTCTTAATCCCGCCGTAATCCCTCCACCGTTCTCATCCAAACGCATCACACCACTTATCTGCTCCGATCCTCCTTTTCCCTCAATGTATTCCGATCCCCCGCCTATGTGGCACTATCCCTTGGTTTCCCTCCATTCACACCTCACGCTTATTGACCATCGTAGCCGTTGCCTCGACCCAATTCTGCGCTCAAAAACTTCTTTTCATTGTTTTCCAGTACTTAATATTTTATGAATGAATAAATAATTTTCATAACCCTAAGATTTTTTAAAGATGTTATGAAAAATTATAGAATGAGACCAGTGATCAATTTATTCAACTGCTTATTTGGTTATTCGGTGTAACCAGATAATAATATAAATAGTAATAATATGTCTTTATTTCGGCGAGATTGAAACAGGGTCTCCATCTAACCCATCAGATAAAGAATTATCATCAGACATTGTGCGAAGTTTCACAGAAATAGTAACGAAATAATATCGATTGTGTGGTACTTAGCTTGGTGTTAATCATAACAAGAAACATGGAGTAATCAAAAAGTTTTACGCGAAACAAGAAAGGCAACTAATAGCGTGGCCCGAATATCAACGCCTTTCATCATCATCAGGTGAAAAGAAACAATATTGCGCGCAATATATAGGGAAAAAAAGGTGGAAAACCACAGACACATGCGTCCGTAGTTTCTTTTCTTTCACTTCCCCTTCGTCTGTTCGGAAGCATTACCGCGAGACTGTTGGTTGCAAGGAAGCGGTCGAGTCTACTGTTGCTCACGGAGGTTTGGCTGCGCAGATATAGTAGCGGGAGAGATATGACAGTATGTGCATGCATTCATAGTCTGAAATTCGGTTTTACTTTGGTTTGTATTTCCCTTCTCACTTTTCCTTTGATTCCATACTTCTGAGTACTTGTAGAAGTAATTCCATATCCCCCTTCTTGATCCTATCATCCCGTTCTGGCGCTCGGCAAGCTTTTGGTAATCCCACGACCGCTAATAGTTTGGGCGAAGCCGCGGACTAGAGCATAATACACTATTTAGATTTTGTAACGCGTAAAACTAGCTAACTTACAAAACTTAACTAACGATTGATAGATAACCTTACAATTGTTTATCCTACTAAACTCTTCAACCAGTCCAGTTCACCAATCAAATGAGTAAAGCGAGTTAATGAAAACGAGGTAAAGATCGGTAGATTGGGTCGAAACAATATCTTTTAAGGTGGAAAAAACAAAATCTTTTCCAATATCAACCTACTCTATTTTCTCTACGAAAATATCAATAGTGAACGCCGATGACTAACTCAAACATATACGTGGATAAATCAGGAATACCGGAAGAGTGTATTTTTGTGGTTTTACCTGCATTTTGTTTAATGGCATCGAATAACTGAAACCACAAGGAACTGATATTTGCATTTTGAAACGATCGAACTGTACAATGAGCGATTAAAAATGTCGGAGAATTTACATTACGTAATGGATTTCAAAATCAGGCCCATTTAAGAGAATCGTTGAAAAGTAATTACGGCAGCTCTTTCATAAAACTACCACAAGAAGTCACAAAATCAGTAGGAATTTATATAAATTAGCTGTAGCGTGGTCAAATCCCCTAAAGCATTTTTTATTCATCAGGGTATCATTTAAAGGCGAGCTCTGCTTCTCAGTGTATCTGAGCGAGGAATATAAATTGCCGAAAAACACAAATCCGCCTCTTGTTTGGAATTCCCAAATCGATAATTTCCAATATTATATGACGCATAATTTCCGTGGTTGAAAAATAAAATGTAAAAAAACGTTTTCTCTTTGCTGCCAAACGCAATTTCTCGCAATCCTCCCGCGTTAATTAAATACCAATATCAGATTTATGGACGGGTTAATGTTTCGGACGATGAACTTCCCGTGAGTGAATCTAAACTTATATTTATCAATTCAAATTCGAGCTTCCAGCAGATGTATTTATCCCTTAGGCTCCATTTATTCACTGCATGAGTTCTGATTGAAATAAAAACTTCATTCGCACTGAATAAACAATCCAATTAATGTTTTTCGAGTCTCGGATCTCTGCTTTTATTACTTTTGCGAAAATAATAATACAATTTTTTTTTCAAAACCCTTGTGTTGCCTACGATGGATATATAAATAATATTTAAGCACAATTTCGTAAACCATGCTCGTGTAATTCCACACAAATTTGTACGTTAGCTATTTATGAGATTCATGCCAATTTATTTTGGTTCCGAAAAATATGGTAGAGCTAGAGTTCAATCTTTATTCTTTAATAAAATCAACATTTATTTTTTAAGAGCTAGAGTTCAACTCTTTATTCTTTTGCTGTACACATTTCTTAGAGACTCAACTCTTCTGTGACCTTTGGGTGGAGAAAAAACCTTAGGAAAAGATTTCATTAAAAACTGATGCAAACAGCATGTTTATATGTAGTGATGTGAGTTCAGAAATGTATAGAATGGAGACTGAAACATCAATGACTTAAGACTGGGAACTGTAACAATTGCAAATAGAAGGCCATTCGCATTATACGGATATCGTAAGTGCAAAAATTAATTTAAAAATTTGAGAGTAGATCATCGGATGATGATAACGCCATTCAATGTTGAAATCATGGCCTAACGAGTATACACAGAAGTCACGGACAAAGCAGTCAGTTCCAAAATTATATCAATTTTTAAACTTTTTTAGATGAAACTTAACTGAGAATCCCATAATATCATATGCCTGAATCGAATCGATCGCTGAATTCCGATATTTTCATTCGTTCACATTTTGGCAGGTTATCACCAAAATATAAGTTCATCGCATAATACGTAACCGAGTTAAGAAAAATAGGGATTATTCAAACTATGCTCGTCTTTTAAAGAACTCACAAATTGATCAATTTTCAAATATTGACTTCGTAAATAAAAGTTCAGTCGACTGCTCTAATGTCCTCAGAGAATCGATGCGGAAAGAGATTGAAAGTAGTCAGCGGAGGGGGGAAACAATTTGAAAGCAAAATTATCGGAAGGTTCCTTCAATTTATTTTCAATTAGTTTCAAATTAAACACGGGCACGCAGTGTCTATTAATTTGCGGGCCCGAAAAACACCACTTACGTGGGCATAATCCAGTCCTGACCCAACCGAAGGCATTTATCGAATCTCCCTCATTTTGGCCTCGGAACGCACCTGCTCCCATCCTTCCATGCGTCCATCACTTTGGCTTCCTTGCTCCACTTCGCCAGAAATCCCCTTACTTTCGCACCACCGATTACCTCTTTTGAAGTGAACCTATCCCTTCGATTCGCAATACCCTTCCTCAAACCATTCTTCATCTTTCAACCCTTGGGCCTCACCTCCTTCCTCTTATCCCTTACCTCATTCCCGATATCTACTTTCGTGTTTCTCTCCCTTTCACTTCTACCAGTTCTTCTAAGCCTCTCATGCATCCGTTTCAAACAAATTCCTCTCCGAGAACATAGATAAACCTCAACTTTCATTACAAAATTAATGTACTTGTTAAATTTTACCGAGCCAAAACCACTGAATGCGCCGTTTAACCAATAATGGTGGAAAAACAACGTTTCTTAAAACAGTTTCAGCGCGTTTTTACAATATTCAAGCTTGATTCATGGGTCTTAAATACGTTTAAAAGAGGCTTACGGCTTTGAAATCGAAAGCGCTCATTTTCTCACCAAATTTTAGCAGTAGTATGTGCAGCCTTTGGAACCTGGAAGAACATCATGCTAACATTGAAAAACGACGATTTTACCGAAAGAAAACGATTTTACCGATGAAAGAGTCAATTTTAAAATGTAATGATCTCAGACTAATTTTGATTTTTAATCGAATATATGTTTACATTTAAGCTAAAGAAAATCGCCAGGTTCGGATAATCCTACTGTCTTAGTGTTGAAACATTTGGTGTAGGACGTTGGTTAATAACTAAATATGAACTTGGAAATAAATGGATGATTGAAACCCGAGAGATTGGAAGCTAGTTAACATTAAGCCTTTTTCTACAAGAAATTTCAAAATACAAAATAACACGCGGTGGAATGGAACATGGAGCGCTTGCTCACTCATCAGCTTTTTAAAAGGCAATAATTTCCTCATTAAAACTCCGCAAATTTCGAAAGGCGTGATCATACGAGCCCCGTGTAACTTTTTCCAGGCATCATAAAATCTGCCGATGGTAAATATCATAAAAATTATGATAAAAGGAGATGATAATTCAAATACTTTCAACGCAGAATATTCATATCATTACGCCTAATGTTTTTAGTTGCTATTCAAGGCGATTTAATGAAATCCTGATAATTAAAGTACATTCTCGATTTATTGTATGTGTGGGTTCCAATATCGTTCGAGATGAAACTTCTGCACTACCCATTCAATGGGATTCGGAAAAAGTGAGGCACCCTTAAGCCCTGCCTCTCCAAAGACAGCCTTTGTTGTATTGTAATAGTATTTCTTGATATTTCAGTATTCAATCGATAAAGTATTCAAAATATTGAATCGATTTATTCTCTGTCTTCGCTCTCGAACAAGTAAATACAGAAGAGACTCGCATTACTACTCTCGGAAAAGGCAATACTCTAGATCAGCTTGCCACTAGCCATCTTCGCCTTATGCACAGAATATAACACTATACCTTTGCTTCGCTCAAGAAATACTATTCACAAAGCATGAAATTGCGTCCACGAAATATGTAAATTAAAAAATTCTGTGAGGTTAAAATTCAAAACGTATTTTTTTATTCTTTTTCATTTCAGGTTTAAAAATTATTTATCTCTTGATATAGAAGGACTATTAAGTAAAGGAACATATCTTAATCTTAAGAGCGTAAGTTATTGCGTCGTCCTAATGCAAGTAATAATTGTGGTATAATTTCAATAGATGAGGGATGAGGAAATTATATAAAGGGGAAAATTTTGGGTTTCTTGATAAGGAATAAGGGAAGTTTTCTTATTTAACTCCCATCCGAAGGTTGTTTCAAAATATGAAGCCTTTCCAACATATCTACCGTGAAGAGTCCTACCTCTCGTGTCCTTCCTGCAGCCTTTAGAAAGGAGGCTTTTATTGCAGGCGGGCTGGCGGCACTGCCAGATTGTGCACTCTCTGTATCAACAGCTGCATAATATCACGGGGCAGAAATAAATATGGGCAAACCCGTTCGATTGTTTTTGAAGTCACTGTACCTTGCCAAATATCCCCCTGCTAATTCGACATCAGCTGAACATTTAAATATTGTCGTTTAATCGAGATTTAAAAATAAATATCGACTGATTGGAATTTGGTGTCGTTAAGCGTTCAACTTCTGATTTTCGGATAATACGGTGACCTAAGAATCACCCACTTTTGGTCTGGTTTCAACCTATCTTTAAGTAACTTTATTGATTACAAGTGAAAGGCATATATGCAACCATAGAACGGTGATCGGAATCAAAGGTTATGTCATACATCCGCGAACTTTACATTAATGATTATAACTTCAATGAGATTAGTATCTCCGCGAAACAGTATAGAAAACTCATAAATAAATTCCACCTCGCAAAATAAAAGAAAGTTTCATGAAAAGTTGAAAAGCGTAGATGAATGATATTTCTCCATGTTCGGCTTACCTGACAAATATTTTTGTGTAAACAGTGATAAAAAAAAACCGCGGAACCTCTTTCATTCGAAGTTAGTTCTGTGCATAAACTTGCCTCAGCTTCTTTTCTAATATAAAAAAATAATTTAAAGGGCTCATTATGTCGTTCGGTAGATCATCTTACTTAAAGACCATAAAAGCGAACTCCCTATTTGGCCCATCATATCGTAGCTCTGCACAGAACTAACCAAAGTAAAAACTCTTTTTAAAGCGGATTATCCGTTCTCAAAGACAACGAAGTGTCTATTCTCAGCAGGGTTAACTCAATTTCCTGACTTAAAATTATGTTTCCGTAAAGTTATATCGGAAAATAATAGAATTCTATTAAAAAAAGAAGGAAGAAAGTCTGTGTAAACTGGGAAAACACCATATCTCTGGTATTGGATCCCTACGTAGCTTCTGCGGGTGGAAATCTCGACTTTTTCTTACTCTTGAACTTTCGGAAGTAGAAGGGCACGGTTCCAAAAATGGAATGGGAATTAAACCACCTAGTATGTGGATGAATATATGTATGAATAACTAATTGTTATCATTCAAAATCGATACAAGAATCAAAAATCGGTGTATATTCATACAATGATGCTCCAGCTTAATACGACATTACCCTATCTCATTATTTGATTTATGCATCTATTTTATTTGTTCGCCAACCTCTATTCATAACAAACTTTCAAGGATATCTAAGGTGCGTTTTTATCCTCTATTTTGCCATGAATCTTAACTTTCCATTTGTCTGCTCTTCTTTCATTTTTCGATCTCCGCTAATTTTGATAAGGAAAGTAACCCAAATATTCTGAAGATGTTTTCAGTAACGATATTTTATCTCGAATGTTAGGGAGGTAAAATAGATAATTCATTGATGATTAAAATTAAACCTGTGTATTTACTTCGTTCTAAGAACCAACACGAGGTTTGAGCAGATGGTTCCCTCGGGAGTCGCAAAAGAGAAATATTTTATGAAAACTCTGTGACATGTATCTCACAATCAGTGTTTTAAATTTAAGCGTTTCATAATAACTTAGATTATGAATCGAGAATTCTAAATTGAATTATAATTATCTGGAATTTGATTATGTTGGAATCACGATGAGCTTGTTTGTATTTTTAGTAATTTAAAAGTGCTGCGACGGCTAAGATCATTTCGCTTGTGAGCCCCCTCTGGGAATCGATTCCGGAACCACTTTATAATCTCAGTAATCTTTAGTATTAAAACAAGTTACATAAATTTGGCAAATATTATGTCTCTACAGAGGAAAATTAATAACCAGATATTACTAAAAAATATTTAGTGCTGAAATCCCTGCCTAAATTTTAATCAAATTAAAATTAAATCTATCTTAGCGAGGAAATTATTTCTTCAAATTGTCAAGAAACATCTAATTCAATATTCCATCATATTTTCTATTGGTACCGAACATTCACATTTCTCCCACAAAAATAGTATCTACCTGTTTCACAATATAAACAATGCACGTTCCTATTTTTATCGTAAAACTATAAGATTTAAGATTTTAAAGCTCACTAATTTCAAAATGCTTCATGAAAAGTGTAGCTATGTCCTCACAATTCTTTCGTTTCCGAAAACTTTGACATATTCAGACGTTTTCCCAACGTTCATTAAAGAAACAATTGAAACACCGCACAGATCGGTTATCTACTCTAATTTATTCTAGCGAATGTAACCACAAAATACGCCAGCCGAGTAGAATCCCGAAAGATCACGATTGTGATCACAAATCCGAGACTATAAGTCCCACAGCGAAATGGAGATAGGTGCCTCCAATTTCACCACTTGCAATTAATTACAAAGTGTGCAGGATCCATAAATGCATCAGACTCGTGAGCTGATTGTTATCCGTGATGGCGCACGCGTGCTCTCCTACGAGATAACGCTTCCAACAATCGATACCGTGCATTCGCATACCTCGCTCCTACCATTCCACTTCCAACACTTCTCGCGCTGCACGGCTTATGAAACAAAGAGGAGAATTGTGCGAGTGAGAAGATGGAGTACTTATTGCCCGTGGCGACAGCGTGTTCGCTCAGTTCATCAGATTGTGAGAGAGTGATGAGAAAGAAACAAAGGAGAAAGAAAAGAAGAGTAAGAGTGGATAATACGGCTGAATACCACAAATAGGAAAAAACTCTCAATGCGCGAATCAAAAGAACTTTTCCTTAAAGGAGAAAATTGCCAACCTGAATATTTTGCTTATGAAGCAACTTCACAAAAATATATTGATCCTTCGTCGACGGTGCTTTCAAGTGTATTATTTTTGTTGCTATAAAACAATTTGATCGTAAAAAAACTTTAACGTAAAAATTACAACATATATTTATCAGGGTAAGGTTTGGACTAAATATTCTTCTTTTCTGTCCAACCAACGTTACCATTAAGAAAAAATCCAAATATAAAGGTGTTTTTCGTAAATCTCATTTAAACATCGATAGTTAGAAAAATTAAAAGAGATTCGGGAATTGCAAAGCCTTAGGAGTGGCATAAAAGAGATGTTTGTTTTAACCCAGTCATTAATAGCGATGAATTTAAAACAACTACAGCTTCAGAAATAATATGACTAACAACAATGAATGGAGAAAGGTTAAAATTCCTCTCTTTTAGGGGACAATTTTGTTTTTCTTCTTCTTCATCGTCCCTAAAATCTTGCTTATTTCCTTCTCTCTAATAATTATTTTGCAATAAACATCATAGCTAAATATATTTTTATAAACGATTTGATTTCATTCTAATTTTATTCCTGTAAAATTTTCAAACATGCAAACCATGATTTCATCAACTGAGGTAGTTCTGAGGAATATAAGCCATTCGGTTGCCGATGCATGATTGTTTCAAAATACATGGACATAGTAAATTTAAAATTGCTATTAGTAACAACGCCAATTATACTGAATCGCATAGTAATGCTAAGCAGTGAATTCTAAACCAGTTGTTTCTTTGTACTCTTTTCCCACTACTTCGTCATGATCACCCTCTATTTATTTGCCCTCCATTCTCATTTTCCCTTTTTTCACCATGAAAATGCTCAAATTGGACCTCAAGTCAATCAAATTACTTTAATCACCTTTTTCCAATGACCATGACGTTCCATGATCTCTTCAGAACATTTTTCTAATCTATATTTAATTTCCGTTTACCGCCTCCAAACGTCATTCATGATATGTCAGTGACGTAAATTAAGTTAACATCTCGTTCGCACGCTTATTGAGATATCACGAAGGTTTACCCATTTATTACTTAATTTGTGAAACTTTCCGTTCCTTATTAAGATATTCTCGTAGAAGAGTTCCTCAACCAAATTGTTTGGATCAATTAGATGGGAAAAGATAATATAGCACGAAACCTACAAATTTCTGAACACGATTTAAAATTCTTTCAGGTAATAAAATGCGATGACTACTTAAAGAAAAATAAAACAAGACGGCGTATGAAGCTATAATCACTCATGAAAAGAATAAGACAACACTTATACTCGTTACCACAGGATATATATCCTGTGGTAGCGAGTATAAGTGTTGTCTTATTCTTTTCATCGTGAATAGCTACCACAAAGTCGAGGCCGAAGTAGTGGATTTTGTTATAATCACCCCTTAGGATATGTATGCTAAAACTGAGCTGCGACTTTAGAGAAGATAATAATTAGAGAAAGAAGGTTCTAAAATCTTAACATATGGCTTGACTCGCATGTTTTGTAAATACTAAGGAAATTATTTACCGAAGGAAGCAAAACAAATTGTTGGAAATTTAAAAAATACAGATAAGGAATATATGCGCTTGTATTTGGATACTTTATGATGAGAGAAAGGAAATGAGTGCAATGAGGTTAAAAGCAGAGGAAGTTGGGAAGTAAACAGAAAACTTCAAAATAGGATACGAGGCGATTATTGCGTGACTTATTTTCCTCAGTGCTTGGTGGGCCATTATGAACGCAAGAGGATTTTCATCGTAGTGAGTGCTATTAGTTCTGCCAAAAAGAATAACATTCCAAGTTTTCGCTTCACTGGATTGATTTCGCGAGCACTTTAGGATAATTTACCGGTAAAAAAATGTCCCGTAACGCGAGTGAGACTCTATATATGATGTGTCTGGGAAACAGGACTGCAACGTTAATTACTTCCTAGGAAAATGGGACTAAATTGAGGAAGGGATTACTGGAATAGCATTTTGGATTATGAAAATTTTCTATGAGTCAAAAATACTTTCTGCTATTTTTCAGTAAATAAATATGCAGAAAAAATATTATTAGTATTACTACAGCGTTTTATTTGTGTACGTATTGCGCATGAATCGTCCTTATTTATACCAATTCAATATTCTTGTAAATGTTCAGGAAATATCCTGTCGGAACTTCTTACGAAATTGAAAAGCAATGGCAAATCAGGATACAGGTGCATCAAAGAGAGACGTTTTTATTCAAACAAAGAATGGCACTCTAGAAATATCCTCATAGGAATATATATATATATATATATATATATATATATATTGATAAGGAAAGTAACCCAAATATTCTGAAGATGTTTTCAGTAACGATATTTTATCTCGAATGTTAGGGAGGTAAAATAGATAATTCATTGATTAAATACGTTTAAAAGAGGCTTACGGCTTTGAAATCGAAAGCGCTCATTTTCTCACCAAATTTTAGCAGTAGTATGTGCAGCCTTTGGAACCTGGAAGAACATCATGCTAACATTGAAAAACGACGATTTTACCGATGAAAGAGTCAATTTTAAAATGTAATGATCTCAGACTAATTTTGATTTTTAATCGAATATATGTTTAAATTTAAGCTAAAGAAAATCGCCAGGTTCGGATAATCCTACTGTCNTATTTCAAAATTCAATTAAGAATTACGACCTTTACGCAAGTTTGATCAAAAAGTTTACAACTAAAAGTAAGAGAAACAGCAATGGAATAATAGTTTTTTGATTTTGAGATATGAATGGCATTCCGATGTAGTAACAGTTCCAGTAACGCTAACTATTTCAAAATAATTAGTTCTTTGTAAAAGATATTTTTTAAACAAAAGATTATCAAATACCCTCTGTTTGAATCCATTTTCTGATTATTTTTTACGTAACCATTATATTGTTTGGCTAATTCTAATACATCAACTTGATTAGATTCCCTGAAAAATTACCTGCTTATCGAAAAAGGTTCTCTTGTTTTTGAAGAAAATGAGAAAGTCAAGCGCGATATTGTAATAATAAAATTCTCTCACTCGTCCATTCTTTACGATTAATTTTAAAATAAGTGGCGTGAAGTCGCCTTTCAATTTAAAATAGATCATATTCAACTCCTCGAAATTTTAAATGTCTGTCAGAAGCTCATAAAAACTTAAATGAATGAAATTTTTTTTTGTATTGTTTCTGAACCTATTTCCATATGTTGTTTGGATGACAATACTCCTCACCGCCTTATTTAGTTATCATATAAAAGTCGAGCAAAGACATTGTTAAGAGGGAATATGATGAAATATTGTATAAAAAGGTAATTTTATCACGTGATATTATGATTTCACCATGCTTTCTTTTACGAAGTTAAGGCTTCATCAATGGAAATTATAATGCATAAAGATTAAATAATAAATCGTAAAATAGTAATATTTAAAGAGGATTTATATAACTGTGACAATACTACCTCTCACATCTGGGAAAGGTAAGTGAGTATTTGAATAACTTAGTTATTTGATAAAATATTTGAGACGCATAAACGGTATCATATCATTTATCGTATATTATACATTTAAAGTTAAGACTTCTCAAAAGTTACAAGTGAACGGACGTAATTTACGTGCACCTAAACGAATTCGAATTTTAAACCTTGTATTTATTTTTCCAATGGTTATAATTCTTAATCCATTCTCGTCGTTCAGAAAAAGTCCAAACTTTGAAAACCACAATGCGGGAGAAGGGACCGTGAGCTGAAATATGGAGCTCCCATTAATTACAACGACAGGTTTTTTGTTTTCCCTTCCATTGCCGTCGATTCGCGTCCCCTTCGTAACTCATGCGGTCATTAAACGTCCTCGAGCGACAGTTATAAAATAATGAAACACTGATTCAAAACATTCAACGTGACCGAGCTTTCAGACTCGAAAACAATTTGCCAAATGAAATGTCTTTTGCGAAGTTTGCTGCCTTCTCGACACGCACTTTAATTATTTACTTTGCTCATATTTGCCCTTTGGCCTTAAATGCACCCACGAGGACAGAACTACCTTCGCCTTGTGCACACTCATTTCATATCTCTTTCACTTTTCCATATCCGAACGAGAGAGAAAGAGGTCCGTCAGGAGAATCAATGAAAACTGAGCGAACGAAAGCTTAACGAGGAGGCCGTAATATACATTCTCGTTTTCGGACTTTCCTCTTGAATACCGCAACTTTTTCCTCCCACTTCACGTCGTGGGGACGCACCGACCTCCCACTCCGCTCGGTTTTCCATGAATTAAACATGTTGAGCTGACACAAGGCGGGAAGAGAGGAGAGACTCCAGCGCCTCTTCCGTCGAAGGAAGGTAACCAATACACTGCCACCTGCTGCTCTCCACGCTTATACTCTCCTAGCTCTCTATCCCCGTAAACTCTCCACCCACGCTCATGTTCCACACCCGCACCCACTTTCCCCGGCCGTTCACCATCTTCCCCCCAAACTGCCACCAGACCCAACCCTCTACGTCACGCAACTCCCCAGGTGGCGGTAGTTGGAGCGTCGAATGCTACGGGTGGTTGAATGGGGCGAAGGATTTCTCCGGAAGCTCAGAGAGGGAAGAAAGATCCCTGTGTTGTATGGATCGAGGAGGGGGAATAAGAGATGGATCCGATTTGGCGGATGTTCTCGCACTTTTCGATTCGCAAGGAAAAAAAGAGCTTTCTTGCTGTCGCCACGGAGGAACTAAGCAAAAATATTTTCATTTCGATCAGAATAGGATTTCAACACGCGTTCTGTAGTCTAAATGGAAGAAGACGGCGCGAAATGGGAAGAAGAATACATGGTGGCAGAAGTAGGTCGTGGAATTCTTTCTTCTTTCGCCTACATTTATTGAGCTCAGCATTCCAAGTAAAACCGAGGGAGATTACTGTTACAATGAGGAAGTTAGAAGCCTACCCACGCCAGCGAGGAATAAATTTAGCTCGAGGATAATGCAAACCCGTTGTTTTGGTTTTTTGCTGAGGGAAAAAAATGAAGAGGAAGAATAAAAATCGAAAAATATTTAGATAATCGGGTGATGGGGATATGAAAACTCATCTCTCGTGCGACTAAAAACCTCCTTCAGAATACAAAAGCATTCCAGAGTCTTCGGCAAGTTCAACGGCTTGAACGAAGCTGAATGCAACGTAGTGAAATATTGAAATACTTCATAATCTTTAAACTCGTAGTTATTCGTCTCGGGAAATCATTTCTAAACCAGAAACTCGTACTTGATAAAAAAATAGCATTTTTAAAGGAAAACTTTCTGTTTTTAATTCATTTCTACCTTATTTGGAAAATTTCAAACTTTCGCTAGTGTTGATTTCCTAGGAAAAAAGGTCATTAAGTATACAATTTTAATATGTTTCACACTTCCACAAGTTTTTTTTTTCAAAATATATCTGAGTCATTTCATTTCACGTGCCAAAACTGGAATTCAACAATAGTTCAATTAACAAGAATTCTAAAAGCTGTCAATGCTGGAGTACCTCATATCACCGATCAGAAAAGCATTCTCCATGACTACTTTTTGGAAGCAAAAAACAGGGACGTATTCAGGTAATATTGATCGGTTACCGATTGTATAGAGGTCTAAGAATGCTCCAGAATGAAAGAGTCAATTTAGATGGAGATCCTTAATTAACGTCGCGCAATAGACAAAGCATAGAGGCATTAAGTAAGAGAAAAGTACCAATAAGAGGAATTTACTCTTTGTACAATTCAAATTGAAAACTCAGTCAACCAATCAACATTTGCGAATTTCTCAAAAAAAGGGGCAATTTTAGAGGAATAGTGACAATTGACTAGTAAGGAGGAGCTTAAAAACTGAAAATTCTAACGGTTTGGACTACAAGAGACAACTTACTAATATGTATAAATAATCACTTTCTGAGTCTTTTCGTACAATTTTCCCTCCTTTAAGAAACCATAAAACTTTTTCAATGCTTGGCGACAATACGAGTATATATGTTAGACAATTAAACCCATTATTATAACCTATTCTTAAAATGGACTTTAACGAATGTTCACTTAAGGACCCTGGTTTATAATGTTTTGTTAGAGTTAAAGTGAAAATTAAAGTTTATCTCCATGCTAATCATACAAGAATTAACTAAAATCTTCACTCTAATTCTAATAAAATATTATAAAACCAGGCCCTAAAGTAATATTTAGTTAAAATCCATTTTAAATATTCATCATAATACTGGGCCTAAATTCCGCAACACATTATTTCTCCAATCTTTGACTGCAAAATCCGTTAGAATGCTTGAGGGGAAATTTCACAAAAATCTGCTCGTATACTTTTTAAATGAGTATAAGGCCCGATCTTTATGCGCCCAAATTTAGCGAGATACGAATGAAAAGCGACTGAAATTTTTCCATCCACTCCAATTTCATGCTACGTCTTATTTTTGCGCCCACCCACTCTCCAGAGAACGGCTAATGACGGCCGGTAAGTGGGTTGTGCCCTTGATATAAAATTCAGGTCCGAAAATGGCCCGGTAGCTTCCATTAGCACTCTTTCAAGATGATCACTGTATATTACGAAAAGCCTTTAAAACAAAAGAGCTCTAAGCAAACACAAATCCCCGCAATAGACAAAAATTGAAATTAAACTTTTACAATACGGTTTTCTCTGGGTTTCTCTAATTAAGGGTGAAGAGTGGTCTCCCAAAAACAAATTCCTTATATTTGCTTTCATTCAAATAACCGTTTAAGTCAACCTGATCTACGTAAGAATAAATATGGAATTTTTAACAAATACTCAAGTTCGTCAATACATTTCATATAATTACTCGTTACCGTGGCTAAATCATTATATTTTGTGTAATTTTTATATGATACATGCCTCGTGTACTTTTTGAATAACCATGATAAAGCTGGTTGTCAAACGTCAGCTACACAAATGAGAAACATCTTAAGGGTACAATATCAATTTTAACGTCGATGGTATCGGCTTTTACTTGTTGATATGACATACAGAATGAAGGGTCCCACTAAGTCGAATATTGAAAATGGTTTACGCAAAAAAAAAATTCGGATTTAAAGATGAAGTATTAAAAGAATTATTATAATATTACAATAAAATAAGATGAAAAATTAATTTCCTCTTGAATACCGCAACTTTTTCCTCCCACTTCACGTCGTGGGGACGCACCGACCTCCCACTCCGCTCGGTTTTCCATGAATTAAACATGTTGAGCTGACACAAGGCGGGAAGAGAGGAGAGACTCCAGCGCCTCTTCCGTCGAAGCAAGGTAACCAATACACTGCCACCTGCTGCTCTCCACGCTTATACTCTCCTAGCTCTCTATCCCCGTAAACTCTCCACCCACGCTCATGTTCCACACCCGCACCCACTTTCCCCGGCCGTTCACCATCTTCCCCCCAAACTGCCACCAGACCCAACCCTCTACGTCACGCAACTCCCCAGGTGGCGGTAGTTGGAGCGTCGAATGCTACGGGTGGTTGAATGGGGCGAAGGATTTCTCCGGAAGCTCAGAGAGGGAAGAAAGATCCCTGTGTTGTATGGATCGAGGAGGGGGAATAAGAGATGGATCCGATTTGGCGGATGTTCTCGCACTTTTCGATTCGCAAGGAAAAAAAGAGCTTTCTTGCTGTCGCCACGGAGGAACTAAGCAAAAATATTTTCATTTCGATCAGAATAGGATTTCAACACGCGTTCTGTAGTCTAAATGGAAGAAGACGGCGCGAAATGGGAAGAAGAATACATGGTGGCAGAAGTAGGTCGTGGAATTCTTTCTTCTTTCGCCTACATTTATTGAGCTCAGCATTCCAAGTAAAACCGAGGGAGATTACTGTTACAATGAGGAAGTTAGAAGCCTACCCACGCCAGCGAGGAATAAATTTAGCTCGAGGATAATGCAAACCCGTTGTTTTGGTTTTTTGCTGAGGGAAAAAAATGAAGAGGAAGAATAAAAATCGAAAAATATTTAGATAATCGGGTGATGGGGATATGAAAACTCATCTCTCGTGCGACTAAAAACCTCCTTCAGAATACAAAAGCATTCCAGAGTCTTCGGCAAGTTCAACGGCTTGAACGAAGCTGAATGCAACGTAGTGAAATATTGAAATTCTTCATAATCTTTAAACTCGTAGTTATTCGTCTCGGGAAATCATTTCTAAACCAGAAACTCGTACTTGATAAAAAAATAGCATTTTTAAAGGAAAACTTTCTGTTTTTAATTCATTTCTACCTTATTTGGAAAATTTCAAACTTTCGCTAGTGTTGATTTCCTAGGAAAAAAGGTCATTAAGTATACAATTTTAATATGTTTCACACTTCCACAAGTTTTTTTTTTCAAAATATATCTGAGTCATTTCATTTCACGTGCCAAAACTGGAATTCAACAATAGTTCAATTAACAAGAATTCTAAAAGCTGTCAATGCTGGAGTACCTCATATCACCGATCAGAAAAGCATTCTCCATGACTACTTTTTGGAAGCAAAAAACAGGGACGTATTCAGGTAATATTGATCGGTTACCGATTGTATAGAGGTCTAAGAATGCTCCAGAATGAAAGAGTCAATTTAGATGGAGATCCTTAATTAACGTCGCGCAATAGACAAAGCATAGAGGCATTAAGTAAGAGAAAAGTACCAATAAGAGGAATTTACTCTTTGTACAATTCAAATTGAAAACTCAGTCAACCAATCAACATTTGCGAATTTCTCAAAAAAAGGGGCAATTTTAGAGGAATAGTGACAATTGACTAGTAAGGAGGAGCTTAAAAACTGAAAATTCTAACGGTTTGGACTACAAGAGACAACTTACTAATATGTATAAATAATCACTTTCTGAGTCTTTTCGTACAATTTTCCCTCCTTTAAGAAACCATAAAACTTTTTCAATGCTTGGCGACAATACGAGTATATATGTTAGACAATTAAACCCATTATTATAACCTATTCTTAAAATGGACTTTAACGAATGTTCACTTAAGGACCCTGGTTTATAATGTTTTGTTAGAGTTAAAGTGAAAATTAAAGTTTATCTCCATGCTAATCATACAAGAATTAACTAAAATCTTCACTCTAATTCTAATAAAACATTATAAAACCAGGCCCTAAAGTAATATTTAGTTAAAATCCATTTTAAATATTCATCATAATACTGGGCCTAAATTCCGCAACACATTATTTCTCCAATCTTTGACTGCAAAATCCGTTAGAATGCTTGAGAGGAAATTTCACAAAAATCTGCTCGTATACTTTTTAAATGAGTATAAGGCCCGATCTTTATGCGCCCAAATTTAGCGAGATACGAATGAAAAGCGACTGAAATTTTTCCATCCACTCCAATTTCATGCTACGTCTTATTTTTGCGCCCACCCACTCTCCAGAGAACGGCTAATGACGGCCGGTAAGTGGGTTGTGCCCTTGATATAAAATTCAGGTCCGAAAATGGCCCGGTAGCTTCCATTAGCACTCTTTCAAGATGATCACTGTATATTACGAAAAGCCTTTAAAACAAAAGAGCTCTAAGCAAACACAAATCCCCGCAATAGACAAAAATTGAAATTAAACTTTTACAATACGGTTTTCTCTGGGTTTCTCTAATTAAGGGTGAAGAGTGGTCTCCCAAAAACAAATTCCTTATATTTGCTTTCATTCAAATAACCGTTTAAGTCAACCTGATCTACGTAAGAATAAATATGGAATTTTTAACAAATACTCAAGTTCGTCAATACATTTCATATAATTACTCGTCACCGTGGCTAAATCATTATATTTTGTGTAATTTTTATATGATACATGCCTCGTGTACTTTTTGAATAACCATGATAAAGCTGGTTGTCAAACGTCAGCTACACAAATGAGAAACATCTTAAGGGTACAATATCAATTTTAACGTCGATGGTATCGGCTTTTACTTGTTGATATGACATACAGAATGAAGGGTCCCACTAAGTCGAATATTGAAAATGGTTTACGCAAAAAAAAAATTCGGATTTAAAGATGAAGTATTAAAAGAATTATTATAATA
>KZ308841.1:2062710-2132202 GCA_000376725.2 Ladona fulva | reverse complement strand
ATGAATTATCCCATATAAGTGCACGGGGATAATCAGTTCTTATAATTTTTATAAGAAATTTACGTAAAGTAGGATTTCATGACTTGAATACAGTAGAATAAATATTATAAATAATGGTAAGAAATATATTGAGTTATTATGATCTTACGACGGACTGTTTCTGGCTTAGGAGGATCATATGTATACAGTATCAGATATATTCTTAAACTAAATTAAGTTTCATCATGCTTGACGGGGGCTTTTACTAGTACATCATATATATATTTCACAATACTTAATTTACGACCTAGAGAAAGACAAAAATTAGAATTTCGAAAAAATATAACAAAGGATGCACCAACGAACTATATATATTAGAGTATATTAGTGAAACTAAAACCACCACCACCTGAACTTCTTTCTGCTAGGTTCTATTAAAATCTCATCCATATTGTAAAAGTTCCTCTTTATAAGTATTGTAAGCGCTGACGGTGGAATTAAAATTAAGAATATTCCAAATAAAACTCGAAATGAGTAATATCCTTTTATAAATGTACGGAGACGTGGATATAAGTATATAACAATGAAAAAGTTGAGATGGGGAATGAGGAAAATGGTAGAAATTGTATTTGCATTGAATAATGGAACTGATGGCTCACTTTCATAGAAAGCTCGAATTACCCCTTCATTAGCTACTGATGATTGTTTCCACGGTTTAAAACTAGTACAAACTCACCTCACAAAATATTTAATGCACGCATAATAAATTCCATGCCAAAAATTTGTCTTCAATGAAAATAGTTTTCCAGCAAACTAGTTCTGCGGTTTGTTAAGATAGTACAAGGTAAACATTTTTAAATAAATATTCCTATTTCTTGCGTCCTTTATTGGCAATAAAAACACTTCCACTAGAGCTCTATTTCATGAATGGTAATTGAAAAGCAACGAACGAGAAGAATTGGGAGAATGACGAAGACAATGTGAAAGCACCGCAAAATGTAATAGAGGTAAAGTAGGAGTTTCCCCTTTTTCGAACAGAGGTCACCTATCCTCCATGAATAGGACAGAAACGTGGGTGCGTTTAAATCCCTTAGTGGACCAAAATGGAATTACCATGTTTGGTGTTTGAAGTTTCATCAGATTATGCTCAAGGTAATGCCTCGGATTGTACTCATACGGTTGCGTGGAGAATGAAATGGAAGACCGTAAGAGAAGAAAAACTAGCTCCGGGGATTTTTTCTAGCACTTAGCACCAGGTGAAAGGACGGACTGAGTGACAGGAAATGGCCGGGATCTGAGTTTTTGAACGCGGGAAAAAACGTAGAGTTCCATTTGAATTGTCAAATGGAACAGAAGGTAGCATTTTAGTTTGTAGATTAGATTAGATTAGGAAAAAGTCCGGGATTTTGTTATTAGCTGTAGAGAATCGCACTGATGGATGAAGAGGGGAGCAGGAGAAAATATGAGGTACATACATATTTCGAATTTGATAAACTCGAATTTTTCGTGAAATTCCGTTCATGAAAGGAATGTTACTGTGAAAAGTTTTACACGAAGAGACGTGAAAATATGGCCTAAGAAAAAGGAATGATTATTTTTATCCGTATAATTACTGAAAACAGAAAAAAGCAGTAGCCGCAGAAATTCCTAAACTTAGATTTGAATAATATTCCTATGTTCAATGTTTACTCGCAAAAAATCACATCACCTTCGATACAAAAACTTTCCTCAGAGGGCTCCCAGATAGCCAAGTGGGCAACGCGTTCAACTTCGGTGAAAGTGGTACCGGGTTCGATTCCCGGCAGGGGCTCACGTGCGAAATGGCCTTAGCTGTCGAAGCATTTTAACAATACTACTAATACTACTCTTTCATCAGAGTATATTCACACATAATTAATAATAATAATTGGGGGTTTATTTCCCTCATTAGCATTCGATCACTACTTCTACTACTAAATCAAGGGAAAAATTAACTGAGCGTTACAAGAACTTCACTTAACTTATGGGTTGATAAAGACTGCTTTCTAGTCAAGGAAAACCGAAAGGTAATCTTAAGTTCTGTGTAATTAATACCTATGGAAGGAAACCACTCGTTTACTTCAGTGTTCTTTTCCAAAGGTCAATTCAAGAGTCGTCATCTGAAGGAGGCAGACTGTTAGTAGAAACAATTTGGACGGAGACGTGCTTGAGGAATCACAACGTAGCGCAGCACAATTGACTGAGCTTTCACGGCAGTGAAAAAGACAGTTTTGCTAGCTCCCGGATAGCCAAGTGGGCAACGCATTTGATTTCAGTGAAAGCGTTCCCAGGTTCGATTCCCGGTGGTGGCCTACGTGCCAAATGACCTAAGCTGTCGAAGCCCCTTTAACAATACTATTATACGACAGTTATGCTATTATGCTACACTTAGACACATCGACAGTTACATCTAGAAACATTTAACGAGCTTAACGGTGAAGAGGAAAGGAAGGTTCTTCCTTTTATTTTAACGGAAACGTTCATAGGAGACAAAGTAGAGGTAAATTATTCAAAATAGTTGAATTCCCCCAAACGAATTACAAAATCAGCCAAAAATTTACATGCACAAGTATATACACATCGGAAAGAGAAAAGTTTGAACAAATATTTTAATTAATTATTTTATTTTACTTGACACTGCAATTTGGCCTTCTGGCCTGGTAGCAGCGCTGGAGGGGACATAACATATTAAACATAGGATTGCCTGGCATTCGCCCAAGGACGGGAGGGAAAACCCTCCAAAAACCTCCTGTATACATTACATTACATAAGACACATACAACATTAAGTACGTACACAGTGAGAGATACATAAAAGATATATACATTTAGATTTAGTTTATCATAGAACGTTACACTTAGATAATGACGTGGAAAAAATTACAATAATACAATACAAGGATAATAATTTTAGTGAATAAGCTATCATACATGGTAGATAGTCCATATAGTCATGTATATAATGTTCAGTCATAATTCAAAGATGGCTAATTCTACACACTATATTGTTCCATAACATTAAATTACAGCTCTTAACTATGGAAGATTAATGTTTACAAATAGATTTAAGCTTATTTTTAAAAAATCTTTACATTTTTCACCATTGGAATGAGAACTTCTCCAGGTAAAGCGTTCCATTCTCTAATACCCCTATTATCGAATGAGTATTTCGCGATATCTGTTTTCTGTTCGCGTTCTTTGATTTTTAAGTCATGATTGCCACGTCCAATATAGCTAGGAAGTTTAAACCCGGCATTATGTTCGCCCCAGCCCTCTGCGGAGTTCCATGCTTTGTATGTACATCCCCGCTAATCTAAATATTTTCCTTCTCGACTCTAATGATTCCTTCTCAAATAAGCAAGCATTTTACTTACACTTTCTGCTTTCTTGTGTTGGCCGACTACGTATGTACCTAGCCGCCTTCCTTTGTACACCTTCAAGTTTCTTAATAAGGCCTGTTTCGTGAGTATCCCATACACTCGTTGCATATTCTATAATCGGCCTGACCAGTGATTTGAACGCTCTTTCCCTGACTCCTTTCCCACTCCGTTTTAGGCTCCTCATTACAAAATGGAGATTCCTGTAAGCCTTTGCGACTATGATCTCGACGTGCCTTCCCCATTTAAGATTGTCGGTTAGCTTGACACCTAGATATTTGTATTCAGTTACAGCATTAATATTTTCGTTTTTAAGGGAGTAGCAATGCTGTATTATAGACTTTCTCCTGGAGAACTTGATATGTTTACATTTACTAACATTAATTTCCGTTCCGTTTACTTTAGCCTACTCGGCTAATTGATTTATGTCACTTTGTAGAAGTTCGCGATCCTGAACCTCCGTTATACGCCTATATAATATGCACTCGTCGACAAATAATCTGATTTCGGACTTTATATTCCTTGGAAGGTCATTCACATAAATAAGGAATAGCAATGGCCCGAGAACGCCACCTTGCGGAATTCCTTAAGTATTATCTATCTCTTTAGAGAAAGCATCTCCGTTTCGAACTCTCTGTTTTCTCTTTTTCAAGAAAAGTCGTATCCGATTAATAACCCGATGGTCAATATTGAATTCACAATACTAAATCTATTGAGCATTAATTGGATTAATACGGACTATATTTGTCCTCTATAACGAAAGAGTTGCTCTATGGTAGTGGCCTTTTGCTTCGAGACATATATCAAAATGTCGAAGTCAAGCCATCTCAATAAACAATTTCACAACTCAAGCAGCAATTTGACTTATATTATTTGACCCGATAAATATCTTGAATCTAATGACCTACTTGGAACGCCTCCATTAATTTAAGAGGCCAAATATAACTTATATAAATGTCATAATATCTCAATAAATTCTGTTTTAAAACATTTCCAATTTTTATTCTTGAAATGTGTTTTCCTAAACAAGCTATTTTGGTTAACTTAGTTCATTCTTAGATAGTGAATTTTTTTAAAAGGTATTTAGTAGTAGTATTGTTAAAAGTGCTTCGACTGCTAAGATCATTTCGCACGTGCGCCCCCACCGGGAATCGAACCCGGGACCGCTTTAACCGAAGTCAAACGCGTTGCTCACTTGGCTATTTGAGAGCCCATTTTTTTAAAGGAGTTTTTTAGAAAACAAGAAATTAATATAAAATATATTGCTATTAGCGTATAATTCCTGGTGTAAAGTGTTCCCATTCTCGTTAGCTTCATTGGAAGAATTGGAGAATAACGAATGTAGATTTATAACAAAACCCACGTCTTTCCCTTGCTCTATAATCTCCTAATCCGCATTATCAAACACCTTCCCCTACTCGAGAGAACTTGGATGCATATTAAACAATTTCTTTCGTAGTTGCAGTTGATACTGTAGATTAGAAATTCATGGCAGATCGCTATCCTTTGTAGTTATTTGCGTAAGAGGACAGAAATAGAACATGATTGTAGGTTAAACAGATATCTAGGCTGCACTGTAAATTTAGGTCAGGAATTTCCGCTCGAACAAGCGTTACCTAAATTACGTATTAGGAAAGGCTTTTCCAACCAGTTAATTTCCATAGTAAGCAAACCTCCTATTTTTGGAATAATATTTTATGTAAAAGTTTGGAAATATGCTACAGGAGCGATTTCATGAGAACCTCTTTTTCTATGGTAGAAATGAGAATGCGAAATATTTTGGGTTGTTATTATGATTCCATAAAATTAAATGTTGAGTAATCATGAAAGTTTAAGACTGTAAACTATTTAAGTAAAATTTGATTAGGTTGAGTTTAGTTCTTATGAATTCAATGCTTAATAGACCTCACAATGAATAAGGATACTAAAGTAAATGCCTCAAATTTTTTAAATTTTTGTTTTCAAGCCGCTATTTACTGTAGTTTATGATTCATAATTAAGCATCTGTAATTTAATATGGAAAATTCAGGTGAATTAAATTACGTTATAGTAAAATTAGACAAAAGCAACAGTAAACAACAAAAACAAGCAATATCCAGCGACCTTTAATCCTCAGTTCTTCAATGTTTCCACATATATTTTCTATCATTTCCGAACATAAATAATTTGACCTATTTTCAAACACAATTACGGATATAAAGAAATGTCGTACTGATGTACTGATTGTAACAAAATCCAAACGATGTATGTGGCTTGTTCGGTGATGAAAATGCATGGAATCAGAGCACCAACAACAGATTTTGTTTTCTGCACCAGTGATTCCAATACTCGATCGTCGTTAATTTTGAATGAATAATATGGATTAACCTGCTTATGACTGAAGATCGCTTGATTTTTTGGTTCGATGATTTTGATTATTTTCATACAATACGATTGCATTTATAATAAAAGTTCTTTCTCACGATAAAATTTACCATTTAAATAATGTTTTCAATAGCGGTCTTATTAATAAACTCTCCTCTAAATCATTCGTATATCTCTCGATAAGCTGATACTTTGTGAAATTTTCTTTACTTAAACAAATTGATTTATATATTCGGCTAACACAATAGCATTCTAGCTCTAAATTATTAGGTGGTATCCCTAACGTAAATTCTCGAAATGAAATGCAAGTATATCGTTTATATGTAGTTACTCCAGTTGTAAGACAAATCGTTTAAATTTACATAATTAAAATTATGCTCCGTATGGCATATGAGGCTGCGGTCAACTTTTACTGCATTCTTAATATATTCTCTTCTTGCGTCCTAAAAATTGTGGTTAAATGCATCGTTAAAGTGAAATATGACACAACATTTTATGTTCGCCATATTTTAGGTGTTTTGTGAGAGGATTAATGTAGGTGTAAAATAATCGTACATCAAGCAGGAGTTATCCGTTATTAAAAGCGATAAAAATAACCGTTAATCTGATTTCCCAAATTATTTTCCACTTTTTATGAGTAATAATGGATAGATTTAATTAGGGCGGCTAACATTCTTTCAGTTAAAACAATCGTTGTCATTTCAGTTTACGTTTCGTTCAGTTGAATTTATACAGATGGTCAACCGTGGACAAAACAATAATGTGTTTTATTTACAAAACTCGTTTAAGAACACGAAAACATTATCATGAACTCAGTGATTGCGTGATGGAAACACACGAATAGGAAAACACGCTCTTTATTTAACAAGAGTGTTAGAGTATAACTCATTTTAATAGATAACATGACTATTGATTTTATGAGAGTTCGCGATTCTTGACGCTGCCATAATCTTCCCTTTATTATGCAACAGTTAAACGGTAGAATGTTGAATTATTTTCAAAAGACAATACAATATCAGCTGCTTACTAAAATATAAATCTTGAATTACAAATAAGATAATGTCTTGATTGAAAAAAAAAAGGATTTCGTAAAAAGAATTTTTTGGATACCTTCCTTCGTTTGCAACGTTTGCAAGTACGCACATTCTATCGATAAAAAATGTAAAACTTTACCTCTCGGAAGATGGTTGAGAGGGAGGATTTTATAATAGGTACGGATGGGTGAACCAGCAGGTTTACTTGAGAGTTCAAATATTAACAAAACAACCAAAAGATTAGTAGTCATTACCTTGAACGCGTATAAAAAGTTCGCCAGAAAAATGAGTTGGAAAGACGTGATAATTAATCGGATCCGAATTCGTACTGGAGTCCCTTTAACTTTTGCTTTTCTGAAAATTTGCTAAGAGCTGTAGATCGAAGGCCTATAAGTTTAAAGAGTGAGGGCGATTCAGCAGCGGAAAGTTCTTCCTTGCATCGGCCTTGCTCTTTGTAATCCCACTCTCCTCCGCAGCTTCATAGACGTACGTCTCTCTTTCCTCAGCGTCATCTCCTCTTCGGCCATCTTCCTTCTTTAGGACACCACTATCACCAGCGAAGATAATGGCTCTTCTTTACCGAAACCATCTGTCGTACCCCTACTTACGCTCCATTCAGTGCATCCCCTCCAAAGTTCATCACTCACGTTCTCCCACTAACACCGTCACGAAAAACTCTCCTCAGCCTTGTTTCAGGTGAAAATAGCCCCACTAAAACACAGGATGCCATCCCTTAGCATGAGACCCCCACTCTCCCTGCATTATGCTCTTTGAAGCACTGCCCATTGAATGCAAAGTATGTCGAGCTATTACATACAAATCCCCTAGATATTCTTGGCATTTCATGCCTCCAAAGTGTCCTCTCTTCCATTGAATAGACGTAGAAAATGTAGTCAATAACTCTGCTTGGATGTACAAAAACCCCATTCACGTAGTCTTTCTCCATAATTTGAGTTTCCACAGATCTGCCTAATTTGTTTTCTTTTTCCACGGAAATGTTTCCATGGATATTGATATATCGCGATGAATATGTCTCTTTCTCGAAGCACTACGAGAATTCAATGGAGTGTATTTCTTCATCGGGTGAGTTATAGTCGAGAAATGTGGGAAGGAAACAAAGAGTGATATTAGCAATATTTTCCATGTGTATGAAAATCTCTTCCAATTTAGAATACCAATCAGATATTTTTTCCTCTCTCAATAGAAGTCGCTATTTTCAAAGTCTACTTAGATGCGATGCAACATTAATGAATAAGGATCACCAGGATCGACTAGTACTCAGAAAGCATGTGGCCACAATCGTTTCGAAATATTTATATATCACCCACGATTGACCTAATGGTGTAACGGGTGTGTTCGCCCCACGGAGGAATATCAGGACCCATCCGAGTTGTTAAGCAGCTTAAATCAGAGGCTCGATCCACGTTATTGTGGTAAGGTTAACCCCAAATTCTTGAATGTATGCCGTAAAATTGGTCGCCATTAAAGGTCACATTCAATTTTAGCGTCATTTCGGATAAAGATAAACGTCATTTTATGATCTCCTTGTATTAATAATGTAAATATATAACTCAGTGCAATGTAAAGTAACTGTATGTCATAAAATGCATTTATGAAAATGAAACCCGATTAAGGTCCTAACAAATGTCCTATGTAAATTCAAACATTTCCATGCTAAAATAACCAGATAAATATATTTCTTAACTTTATCTCGAGACACCCTTCCCAAAAGATTCTTCCGCCCCATAATGCAGTAGTGAATTAATGAATCGAAATGCAGCGTCTGCTCCCAATAAATATATTACATCCTCAAACAGGGAAAGAATTATTCCATCTCCTAAAAAGAGGAACGGAAGTAGAATCTATTTAATGCATGGATTAGGTTCAACAAACTTCCGCTCCACGAAGCAAGAAAGAAATGCACTTCCACTGCCATTTCCTGGAGCAATCTACTTTTGAAATCGTAAACGAGGAATGCCAATTGAGGTCTGTATCGGAGGTCTGAGGTCGGAATATGACCTCAGACGCCGACGGTCTCCGTTGTGACCCCGTAACCTGGATTCACTCCGTCTCTCATTACCTTCTTCGTATGCGTACTCCCGTGCATGGCGTCCGCTCATTCACCACTCCGATTGTCATGCATTACACGCGTTACCGCCATCTCTCATGAACCAGAAGTGTTGATGGAATGGCGTAGGTCGATTGGAAGTATGGCCGAGGATTCTGGAAGTGTTCTCCGGCAGTAGCTGCTAATTAAGACGGCAGCTCTAATTTTAATGGAAGGTCACCAGTTGATACTTCCCTCGTGTCCATTTAATTTTCATTCATAAAACTGCAAGACTTGGAATTTTGGATTGTTGGTTTTATATTTTTGATGTTATATTCGATTCGCACACCAATTTTACTGAAGAGAAAATACGACAACAAGGATAATTTCCTTTTTCCCCTCTCTTCTGATCGTGAATCTACTGTTCAGCAGCCTCTTTGAAAAGAATAGGAGACGTTTTACCATGCTTATTTCAGTAAAAGGGCTAAAGTTGACTTTGCACGTGAAAACGTGCACCAAGAAAAATTTCAAAGGAGAAACAGAAAACGAAATAATTCTGACAGGATCGAGACACAGACCCGGTATCCCAGCCCATTGAGACTTTTTTATCTCCGTTTATCCTTAGGAATTATTTATTTGAGCTCTGTTTGGCAAAACAATCGTCGTTACATGTTTCAGTGTTTTTCGCTACATTATATTCTTGTCTACCACCTCGTTTCTCGCATCCCAGGGTAAAAGGAGTAAACATTTTATCTCTATTGATAAACAGCTGAGTCTCTAACCAACACATTTTGGTTGCGCTGAAAGTTAAGGCCTTAGAAAATATGAACTTAGCGAAATCATACAATGAAATTACCTTCTTCGCCTATTTTCTACTTCCGGTTAAATTATTGCTAAGGTGCTTATCTCAGAACAAGAATTTTTAATAAATCAATGTCCTCTGATCTTATCTGGAGAGCTTCCAGATAGCCAAGTGAGCAACGCGTTTTCGACTTCGGTGAAAGCGGTCCCTGGTTCGATTCCCGGTTGGGACCTACGTTCTAAATAACCTAAGCTGTAGAAGCACTTTTCACAATACTACTACTGGTCTGGAGACAAGATGAATATTACTAAAAATTCTCCTTTAAAAGTATTTGATAAATCTCAGTAAAATATCCAAGTAACAAAACCATTCTTTTAGTTCCTTAAATTTGGTAATTATTATTACGGAATTTTTATAAGACTTTCCTCAAAGTACCAATAAATATAATACTGGTTGTGAATGTGGGCGTGGTAAAGTATGATTTACCTATCGCATATTGCCGGATTACCAATCGGCTTTGTTTTATATCCTTTGTCTATCCTGCTCCGGGGAAATACGTAGGCGTAATTGTTCCCGATAATTCTGTTAGATCTTCAATAATTCTCTCCGCATTATTGGACCGATGGGATGTGCCCGCTACGTAGGCGGCCACTGTAGGTCTTCCATCCCACATGGCTGCTTAGAAGATCCCTAGCAAAGTGTGGCAACGTTCTCAAATCCTCGCACTTCAGGGTGATTGGATTTCAAATACGCAAGTACGTATACCACGTAAAGTACTTCCAGGTCGTATTGAGTAGCTCGTTCCATACAAAAATAAACCAGCGGCGAAACAATGAAGTCGAATATCGTAAAGGTGAGCATCAATAAGGTTCCCAGATTCGCGGTTAGAGACTTCTTCGTTTGAATTAATAAATAGAGGATTTACTGATATTCTCCAATATTATCAATTCTACAGGGCTGCGTACCGTAACAATTTTCATTTTAATATAAAAGTTTAACAGCTATATCGGTATTTTCCTTTAAATCATCGAGTCAATGAATGCATGAATACGATGGTATCATGTAGGGTCACCAGTTTTTTTTCTTAAATATACCATACATATCTTTCCTCTCCACTAGACTATTATAAAAGCCTTAAGTCTAACCTGGAGGCAGGCGTTGCTAATGCCAGCATGCAAAGCAGTCGACCCCAAGTTAACACAGCGTGAGAATATTCTAAATCCAAATTCTGCGGAATCGTATTTTCCTAGTTTATAGCAGACTTTTAAATCGGTATATTTCCAGGAAGTTCACATTTCAAACCTATAACCCAGTTTATACGTATTCCAAAATGATTTTTAATTATTTATATGGAGCATATGAGTATCAATGGATAGAGCAAAAGTTATTACTCAACATCCTACAAATTTCACTGGAAACTATGAAGAATACTTATGTAGTATGAAATATGAAAATTATTCCTAATATTAAAAATAAATAATGCAGCTATATATAGCTCGTGGTACAAGTTAGCCCGTGTAAATCGTGGTACATCACTACTATTTTCTTCATTTTTATTCATACTATTTTCCTCGCTTTAGGTGAAAAGTTTGCCGTAAAATATAGGTTCTTCATTTTGTTGTATAACTTATGCAAATATTCTACTGTGATTATTCAAACCAAATAACATCAAGCATAAAAAATAGGATTATGATGCTTTACCTAATGTTTTACCCGATGATTTTGCTCATGTGGGTTCAGTGTTTGCTTGAAGTTGAAGAAATATATGAAAAATCGAAGACCGGCTTTTTTCGTAAAATTTGGTCAACTTTGACCCCCTGTAGGCTATTAATGCACCGGAATAAAAGTAAATGATTTGGTAGTTATATGTAGAATTTATTTAAAAATAGCCATGCGAAGTTTCAACGTCCGCGCTCAAAATAGCATTTTCTTATTTTTGGCCAGCGTTTTTCAATTCTAGCCCACTGTGAGGCGTGTCCTATTAGAAATGTTTAGAAATTGGTTTTCATAATTTACAGTTATTCACCTGTTTCTTAAATTAATCTTTATACTGTAATATTCGCATTTTAATGTAAAATTTACTCCTACTCTTAATCCTGCAGATTAGTTGGTCCAAATGTGATAACTGATGAATAAAATAATATAAGTTGACATTTGCACTTTATTCGTATAAATATATTTCAAACACATGCTAATTGTGCTAATGCACAATTTTACGCAAGTATGTTTGTGATAATCTGCTTTCAGGATTACCTTCTCGAGAAACTTGACAGAATAATGATTTCTCATTTATTCATTCCACCATCACTCTTTCAGATGCTCCAAACCGTACTTCTCCTTGGGTGTGCTCCATTATTCCATTGTGAACAAAATTCTAAAACTGGATATTAGCTAGAATATTCTTATATTAACGTCTTCTTCAACGAGCAAATCGAATTAATTTGATGAGATAGTTTTGATATTTTTAAAAGGTGCAATTTACGTGGCTAATGGTGTCCTAAATTTTTAAACCTTTCATTCTATTTTATTCCGTTTTCTTCAGCTTTTGCTATTTCTTTTCGGTATATACAATAGTTATAATCTTTGATATATTGCTCGTTATTTATTTTTAAATTAACTTAACTGCTTTATAAATTAAATGAGCGAGTAAACATTAGAATATCCTATTAGGAAACTTTCCGCAAATTTTATTAAATTAGTTATTTAAAATTTTACTTTAACCTCTAGGCAGTTGCCCTGGAACTCACGCGGTCCCAGAATTTGGCTAATTTTTCTAGACTTTGTTTCCTTATTCTAGTCACCGTGTGAGCTTAAGTAGTATTTTAAATTTCTATTTTTATAAGAAGATTCGAATAATGCTATGATGTAAAAACCAAGATTTAAAGAGCTATATCTAGGAAACGTAAACATGAATTTTATATTGGGGTTGAATATGTCGTGTGTTAGGTGCGTCAAGAAGTCAAAGAAATAAAATTTCCGTTTCATATATATGTCATCAAATTTCCAAAACCTTAGTGTTTTTTAATTTAAAATTTAATTTAATAATGAAAATAATAATAAAAATAATTTTAAAATCTTCAAATCGATTCAGAATTTCCTGCTCTAATTTTGCATGTTCAATTTCATCTATTATTTTATTAACGACCTGTTTCCACTATTAAAAGCATTGCTTAATTGTTTATGTGCCATCTAACCTTATTCACTGCCTATTGGAAAACGATACTCTTAAAAAAAGACATATAGAGAGTATGTAAGTATTTCAACGGACTAAGGATATGCAAGTAAATTTAAATCACCAATTCCGCTCAGTGAACTTATACATTATTTAAAAATTGAATTTAAACTTAAAATGCATTTCGTTAAATTATCTTCTCGTATAGTTATCACGGTTTCGTTTTAAATAACCAACATCCTAGTAAAATAAATCAACCTTGTCTTTGAAAAAAATTTAAACTCGTAGTTGTCACAAAATATCCTGATATCTTTCCTTTCTGTACCCATGAAATAATGGAAGAGAAATCTACAGGAAGAATTAGGTTTATTAGAAAAGGATAGGGCAATGGAAATCGTGGCAATGGCCGTCGTGACACAACCGTGGCGAGAGAGGAAACTTCGTTATAAACGTATGCGGGATGCCGCAAAGAATCCCTTAGGCAACTGAACTCCAAAGTGCACCAAGGAAAAGGGAATGAAAGTTTAAATGCGGCATGGCGCCGAAGCAGGAAGGAACCCGCAGTCACTGTTACCACTTTTCGAGAACAGCAAATATTCGGTCCATGGAAGTGAGGATGCTGAGGCTGACCTCGAGCGACCGTTGAAAAGAGAGAAAGAGTGGGAATTTGGGGGGATGGAAGGGCAAACAATCACACTTTCCTATATGAGGCAGTCATGTAAACGAGCCTACTCGCATTCCTCTTCTCTATCTAACCTTTTCATCTCCCCCTTTCATCTTGCTCTACTCCTCCTCCCTCATCCGTAGGCAATATATCTCCTCCTATTGTCACCTGAGAAGAAAGAGAATTTCGACAAAGTTTTAAAGGGGCCTTTGTTACCTTTTTATGGGGAGAGTTTCGAGATTAATTACCCTCATTTCGAAAGTAAACACCACCATGATGTTTTTTATGCGTTGAGCTTCCCGTTTCATCCGCCTTTCCGCATCTAATTATGTTTTACGTGAGCTGCTGCTTTTATAACATAATTCTTATCCATAATGGAACAGGAATCCAATTATGGAGGACATACGAAAAGACCAAATAGTAACTTTGTACCTTGTGCCTGTAACCTCCTAAATAGGGAAACTAGATAAGAACAGAGCGAATAATAGTCTTAAGAGAAGAGTCTCAAGAGTCTTAATAGAATTAAATTAATTCTGGGATTCCAATTTTTATTTATGACTTTAATAATTTGAGATAACCTAAGAAAAAGCCACTCTTAATCAGCTCTTCGTTGGCTCTAAATAACTTTGATGAATGTAATGCATTTTCTTGTCGCAAAGAAAGAGTAAACAGTGACAACTAATTAAGTATTGACCACCTGGTATGGATAAGTTTAATTTCAAGTTAAATACAGTGATAAAATAGAGTTATTATCTGTTAATCTAATGCAAGGAAGGAAGGTCGTTCTTAGGAAGTTATACTTATGATTTGTATGGAGAATGGATTTGTTCTTCTTTCAAGATTTCAGCCAAAATTCACTTACATTCTTTGTAAGAAGAGACTTTCTATAAACGGATCCTCTCTCCTGAATAATTTAACAACTAAANTGAGTCACTTCCTTCTGCATCGCCTTTAGTATCCTATATGTATATATATCTATATATATCCGGAGAAGCGTCTATATAAAGAGAGATATATATATACGAGTAAAAGTTGCTTGCATACTGCAAGCATAATGTAAGATACATTAACTAAGGCATTACACACCTTTTAAACCATTCCGCCTTCAATGCACCGAGATCCATGCACCAACTACAATACCCTAAACGATTTCTTCATAATACGTGCATACGAAATGTCCTAGCATCGAACCTCGGTCTATGAGGACAAATATTCTTACAGCATACGATAGAAATCCCTATCTTCTATAAATGTGGCGAATTTCAACCTTCTACCTGACCGGGAAATCTCGTAACGAAGTTTTGAAAATTCGGTCATTCCAATGGTCCTCGGATCGAACCTGGGTCTTTAGAGCAAAAAGCTTTACGGCATATAATAGACAGTCATCAATTCTAACAACACCGTGAAGTGCATGTTTTTATATTAACGGAAAATACCCTAAATGAATTCGTAAACTTCAGACAGAAAAACTGCCCTAGCATCGAACTAAGGACCCTCAGAGTAAAAAGCTTTAGTTGTACTATAGAGGTTTCTGATCTCTATCGATGACGTGAATTTCAACGTTCTATCTTACCTAGAAATACCCTAAAGGATTTTTTGAAAGTTTTGCACTAAGTACCTAGCATCGAACCTTAGGCCACTAGGTATAAATCTTTAGCGGCAAACGGAAGATAAAATCATTTTCTAACGATTCCGTAAATTTCAACGTTCTATCCTTACGCTAAAAACGCGAAATGAATTTTTGAAAATGCGCTCAATGCATTCTTATGGGAAAGTGGCCGTTTTTGGGGCCCCCTAGAATCGAACCCATGATGCGTAGAATGGAAGTCCGCTTTTTTCCTAGATGTCCAAACCCGGGACTTTACGGCAAAAAAATCGGCGGCTCCGTGAGGCACTTCCTTCTGCCTCGCCTTTAGTATCCTATATGTATATATATCTATCTATATATATCCGGAGAAGCGTCTATACAAAGAGATATCCGGAGAAGAGTCTATATATAAAGAGATATATATATATATTACACAGATCATTGATCTCTTGCATGACTCAATGTAATTTTGTAAATATTCACTAACTGCATTAAAACCACATATATCTCGTGGATTCCTGATGAGCTCATCGCCTTACTAAAATGCAATATCACGTGAATGAATTGCTTCAGTCATCAGGAAATTTAATTCTCTGAGATATTGGGGTATCTTCAGCAAATTATTGACTTCCTATAACCATAAAAGTGGATAAATATCCTAAACTTGATTACGGTTCAAAGAAGCTGTAACATTAAAAAAAGAGCTTACTGTACATCCTTTTTTGATTTTAATTTTTCATATTAACTTCCATTTTCACATAATCAAACGAAAGTATCATATCTACATTTAAAACGGCAAATCTTTCGTTGAAAGGAAGGCGAATTTTGGAGAGCATAGTCATTAGAGGTTTACGAAGCTTTGTTTACTCACCATTGAGGAATTAAACAATTGAGCTTGGCCATAAATTCAGAAACGCAAAAATAAAAAAAAATTAAATTGAACATAGTAGGATATCTATTAGAATGCATATGCAAGGTATTTCGAAGGATGTTTAGACCTATTTTACACTTCCGATAGTTAGAGGGGCTTATTTATAAAAGAGTTATACTTACCGTTAAGAATATGTGTACTATAATGATATTTTCGTCAGATAATGTAAGTGGAAGCTTAGGTATAAATTTGCTAAAGGAGAATTTAGAGATGAATTCCTTGTTTTGAAAATTCAACCAAAAACTGTGAAGGAAGAATCAATTTTGTGTTTTCCTGTCATTTTTCCTGAAGTTTTTGCTGAATTAATATGATAGTTCCATCATACGCCTAAGGTGGCCTGCATAGCAGCGATGCAGGTACCAAATTTAAATTCAATCAAATATAATCTCATGCGTTTGAAAGGACTTCCTCCAGAGAACTTACCTAAATAGTATAGGAATCGTAACTTTGACTTTAGATTGATGGGTAAAATCAATCCTCAAAGCTGCTCTTTTATCCTTAAAACATTTTCGAAAGCAAAAAGATAGTTCATCTATCCTAGCACTTTAGATCCTGAAAGTGAAGTTGAAGTATTTCTGAGGGAACCATTCGAGAATGGGTGGCGATAGGTGAAGATAGATAACCACAGCTGATAACAAGGCCAAGGATCATATGATTTGTAAGAGTAGGAAAGTTTCGGAGATAAGAGGCGAGAGAGATGTGGTGGAGATAGGGTTCGAATAATGGCGGCCTTTATTTCCGAGCGCCCTCTCACGCTCCGCTTATGTTCCAGTCGTCATAACTTTGGAAAATTTTCATCTCCGCCCTTTCTCTATTCCCATCCTCCTCTTCCTCCCTAAAAGGCTTCTCATTTCCACTCTATGCTGCCACCTCTGGGGAATCTATTTGGAGAACAGAAGCGAATACTAGTGTGGGAGGGTGAGTCTATAAAAATAGCATTTAGATAGAAAAGATCCAGCAGCAGTAGTATTTCTGAAATAGAGCATCCACGGTTCTTAGAGATTTTTACTGCAGCTAAGGATATCGAAATGGCAAATGTTTGAATGTTTGAATTTTATCTTTATGTTTGAATTATTGTTGAGATTTCTTTTTCTTTACATAGATTTAAGTTAATTTTTAGTTAATTGTTTTAGTTATTAATGTAATATTAGTAGTTATACATTGTAATATCCCCAGAGGTTAGGTGGAAGAGAGGCCATTTTGGCCTAACTTCGCCGTAAGAATTAATAATAATAAATACACCTTTTTTAAAAAAACTGTCATTTACAGTTGATTTGGCTGTTTTATTTAATTTAATTTGAGTTTAGCTGGAAACTGCCAATTAGGTAGTGATAAATAGCTATTTTCAATATAGTAAGTGATACTTATGGGTCAAATATTATATAACTAGTAGGCTATAAAGTTTACGGAGCTAAAGAACTCATAGTTAATTTTATACTAACAGCTAAACTATTCATATATTATATTCATATCATCGAAATTTTCTTCAGGCTCGTAGGTTTTCGTCCGTAGATTCGAATTTTTTAAATTTTTAATATTAAAAATATTCATAATCAAACTTAAGGTGTACAAGACTCAGCCATAAATCTCTATTCTAGATGAATAAAATTATACTTTTTCCATCTTTATCTCAAATTTACTCAGCTACCAAGGTCATAGCATAATGGTGTTAAGTAAGTCTCTAAATTTAATTTCCTGTTATACATAACGTACTAATCCATGTAATCATCTCTGAGTATTTTTCTTGAATTTTTTATATCTACCTGACTTGATAAGTCGCATTCGAGATCAAAATACTAAAAAATAGCGAATCATTACATAACATTAGTTGTCTCAAAAATTGGAAATAACTTTAACTTCTCAGTCTTGTGACTGAAAATAAATTTTTGTTTGATTTTTACCACCTTGAATACTATTACCTCTTTTACCTATTTTATAACTTTATCCTTAATTTATGATTTTTACACAAAGTTGAAGCAAAATAAAAGTTGTACAGTAACATTGAATAGTATGAATTGTATTAGTTTTAGTTCAAACTTAAGATTCTTGATTTAATTTTGACGAACTGTGGTGCTTTTTCACCTATATTTCAAATAGATGACATTCGATACTTAAAAATAGAAGCTAGGGATGTAGTATCCTATGATTTAAAATAAGAATAGCAAAATACAAGTCTAGGAAACTGCTAGTCTAAATGAGCGCTCTTGCATGAATGTGGAGTGGAAAAATAGCGAGATTTTCGAGAACAGCATGTCTCTTCGTTATCAAGGGCTCTTTGGAGAGAATACAGTGCATTTGAGTTCAGTCTAAACTTGGTGCCGAGTCATTCGGTCGAAATAGTTGAGGTTGCGCTTTCTAATTTTGGAGTTGAAAGACATTTCCTGATCGCCTACTTTATAAAGGCATCGGATGTATATTATGAATGAATGTATGTATATTATGAATGTATGAATATTTCAGCTTTACGTGGCCGAAGTTATTTGAATGTCTAAGGTAACCTATAGTTGATTTGATATTGTTTATATTTGACTTTTACAGTAAACATGGTATATTTTAAGATCGGTTTGCATGCGATTTCACATTTGCAACTTGAAATGTTGTTGGCTCCTTGGAAGCCGAGAATCCATAATTTAAGCTACTTCACTATCCATCCAGATTAACCAAACGTTTAAGGTATAAGAAGAATCGATAATTCAATAATGACTGAAAGTTGTTGAAACTGACAGTTGTTCCTAAAATTCAAATAATTGCTGCTATCCTACTCTATAAAAGATGCATCTTGAATTATTGAAGCTTTGAATTGAATTAATGAGAAGGCCTTAATTTTGCAACAGCTTTACTTGAATCTTAGAGGGAATAAATAAACTTCCAAATAGTAATCGTTTTAACTGAATCAGCTAAACTGTGTCCCAGATTATTCATGAATCAGGAATTAAACTAATTATTTAAGTAACAAATTAATGAATTACATTTAATTCTTATGCCATTTTGAAATAAAACGATAAAAATTCATGATAAGTATTCAGTAATATACTTTATCCTTATTCTCAATCAATATTGGTATTCGAATTTATTTGAGAGAAACAGAAGTCCCATAGTTTAGAAATATTTTAGGTGTAATTCAAAGTTAAAGGCCTTTTAATAGCAATATGGTTGAATCCTAAGCGTAGGTAAAAATCATAATAGGATATAAAAACGTTCCAAATAATAAGTAGAAATGTAGTTACTCTTTTTTACCCTTCCAATCCTTTGTCTTTCAACAGGAGCAAAGTTGCTGCAGCCCTTCTCAACAAACATCTACAAATCAATGGAATCGCCGCTGGTATCACCATGCCAAACGGCATGAGAGGAACGGACACCAAAAAGGAGGAAGAAACCAAAGAGGAGGACGCCGATGACGAGGACGACGACGACGCTGCAGCTGCGGCAGATGCGGAGGCCGCGAGACGTCGTTCCGCCGGTGGTGCGGGGGAAACGCCAAAGATGAGAAGAAAAAAGAGGCAGTTGGTCGGAGCAAAAGGAACGGGCAGCAGAGTGGGCGCCGCTCCTCTTCCAGAAGGTCAACCCGCCCCAGGGGAGGAGCTGGTGGCTGCTGCGGACAGGATACAACCGATTGCGGCCTCAAAGATGAAGAGAGAGAGGAAAGCCGCACGCACCCTGGGCATAATAATGTCCGCGTTCCTCGTCTGCTGGCTGCCGTTCTTCCTTTGGTATGTCTCCACCACTCTGTGTGGCGACGCTTGCCATTGCCCTCCAATAGTAGTGGCGGTGGTATTTTGGATCGGATATTTTAACTCAGCCCTAAATCCGATTATCTACGCTTACTTCAACCGGGAATTCAGGGTGGCTTTCAAGCAGACACTCCTGTCGTGCTTCTCTTGCGCGGGAGGAGTGCCTGTCGAAGGCATCAGGAGAGAGAGAGTGCAAAGAAGGATGGATACGGGAAGAGTAATGATCAGGGCCTTCCTCGGGAGTGCATGCTGCCGGAGGTTGAGGAGGGAAAGAGACGTGAGAGGCGGAGGAAACAAATCTTCGTGCATCGAAGAGGACATAGTCAGGGTAAAGTCTTCCGGGTCGGACGCAGGGGTCATCGGATGCCTGGCCGGGAGGCAAAGGGAGAGTGCGGGATCGTCTGAACTGCAGGGCAACGACCAGAGGTCGCAAAACGTCAGTGACACCGAGACTATGGACCACGATCCGGTCATATGACTAAGATTGCGGCTCTCTCCCTCTTCGGGTCCGGACGGAATTGGATCGCCGGATTCGGCTCCAGTGGTGTTCTGTCCCTCGCAGTTACTCACGCCCCAGGAGAGTGAGCCGCAAAACCACTGCCCTCCGATCAAGGAGGCGGAGGGCGCTAAAATTCCCTCGGATCAAGACTCCGTCACCGCTCCATCGCAACCGGCGTCTCCGTACCCCTATTCCCCTCTGGCTACCCCTACTCAATCGTCCCCGGAGAAGGAGGTCCTAATGAGGGAGAAAGACGCACCTCAGAGTCGGTGCGTAACTCCATCAAACAGTGAGGCTGCTGGAACCTCTCCTAAGTCGGTGAGGTCGATTTCCTCTCCGTCAAATCTCTCTCCTGCTCACAAACAAAGCAGCTCTTCCACGCCCCACGAAGAGTCGAGCTCGAATCCTGAATCTCCGAAACCCTCGACAGTGAAATCTGAGGCACCCAAGGAAATTTCGCGTTATACTGTCACCCCTTCCACTCCCTGTTCCCCGCTTCGTGTCCTACTTCCCCCCGAGATTCCCTCCCTAGAGAATCTTGTGTTTCCGAGAGAGTGGCCTCTGTGAAAATTACAGAACTGAAGTATACCCGATGTAACTCTTTATTTCGGGAAGAAATTCATTTTTTACAGTTCCCGTAATTTATTTTTCGAAGCTCCTGTTCCTTTCCAATTGCTTCGGGAAACACGAAGCATAGCTTAGCTCAAGTTATTTTTGTATGGCAATAATTTGAAGTCCTTTGAGGATATGCGTTAGTGTAAACGTGGAATCGTGATGAAGACAGGAGTTTTCTCTACGTTCCTCAGTGATTAAATATACGTATCCAAAGAAGTTATGCATTAGATAGATGTAAAAACACATTCACTCCTGAAGAAACATATTTATTTATGATGCTGTGGTCACAGTAACAAGTGTACTAGTTAGTGGTAGTTTTTTGTACGTGAAAGATAACTTATACATTGAATCCAAACCCCATAGTGGGAGACAGCGAGAAAAGCAGAGAAAACATTAAGGGTAAAAATACTTTCGAAGTGAGCTGAAGAAACTCTCAATCAGAGTATATTTTCAAGAAGGGTCGTTACAGTTCATGTTTCTTTTGTGAGTATCAATGCCCTCACAAAAGTGTTCGCTAGATTTCCAACCGGACCTGTGGGGATAGTTTCCGAATTGCTCATAAGTGGTTGTAATTCTTAATTGTTGAGCTTGGATGTTAAGTCCGAGCTTAATTGTCTCATTCCAACGTCCACACTTCGTGAAGAGCTGAAGTAGTAGCGACGTCTCGCTTACATTCCAAAGCTATAGTAGAGAGATATTTACGAAGACAATCGTTGAGTGAGAAATTTCTCGAATATATTTGTTTAAAGATATAAGGCGCTTCAGGGATCGAAGAGAGTGTGATTGATTGAAAAACCATCCTCCTTTGGACAGGGATGAGAGCGATTTCCAAGGAGAAGAAGATGGCGATGCACACTGAAAAAGGAGTTTATTTATCTGTCATCAGATTTAAACTGCAGCGAAGAAACGTAACGCACTTAAAATCATGTGGAACTTGCTCACGAATGAGAGGTTATGCTGTGTTTTGAGTGGCCTATGTTTAAAAAGGTCGGATTGCACAGACAAGCGCATCATACTTCATGTATCTACACATATTATACCTGTGAAAAAAGCCATGGGCAACCTATAAAATCACCATTCCGAACTCTTAATCGTCGTGACTCTGTTTCTATGTGTGAGCGTTTTTGAGGCTGAAATGACTTACGGAAAGTGCGGGTAGATTGTTTTTCTTTTTATTTTATTTTAAAGAGCAATCAAAGAGTAGGAGGAAAACAAAGATGGATATTTAAATTAAGCAAATAAAAAATATTCGTATAAAATAAATATAAATATATATTATATAAACATTGCATGAAAGTCAATGATTAAAATGGGGAAGAAAAACGCTCGTTTGCTTTTCGTGTACCTCTGTCGTGGTTCTATATCTGTGCGAGTACAATATTGTGAGCGGGATCTCCGACCGGTCGTGTTTTCCTCTCCGGTCGACCCGCACTAATGCTGTTACCACGGATCAAAATCCTAATCCCATTTCACAACACCCACTCGCTACAATCCCTTCCTCTTCCTAACTGTTTTCCTGGGGCGGTGCTCCTATCGCCACCGTATTTCCCTCCCCTATCTCTACGTAAAAATGTGTAGAGAGAACATTTACCTGCACGTTATACCCAAAACCCCATTCCGTCCGACCCTGCCCTCCCTCTCGGGTTCTTGGTTCTTGGGGGAGAGGCAAAGTGTCGGAGTGGGTTGCAATTGCATTACCTCTCCATTCCAGTCTTTTCCATTCCTGTCCAAATAAAATAGTTTAAATGTCATCCCTTTTGCAATTAGCGGTCACCTAGGACATCTTCAAAATGATCATCAAAGATGCTACGTTGCCACCTTCTGGTGATTCTGTTCCATTCACGAAATAATTTATACCTTATCGGAAGTGTGAGTACCTTCAAACATGCATCGTAGCTTTATATCAGTTATTCTAAGTTTGTTTCGAATAGTAAAATTGTGAAGGGAAAACCTTTAAAAACCTTACTACTCAAATTGTAACCGTAACTTATTTTAAAAATTTTTTCACAAGATAGTTGCTTCGACAGATTTTTACCCCTGAAAGTGTCACGTAATTCAAAATGTTCTCCCTTTGAAGAATTTGGGTTCTTGGAAATATATGAAATATTATTTCTGGATACATTTTAATTAAAAGATCTAACTAATGCCACTAAAATCTCTTAAGTGTTAATTTCTGGTTTTATACGCATATACTGGAAAAATGGGAGTAATTCATATAAGAATTTATTTACCTAAATAAAAGTACTACCTGAAATATCAACTGTTACTGTCAGAAGTATGGAATAATATTCAAATATCGAGGTAAATTTTTATGAATCAAAGAGTTTTAATATTCCAGTTGTTATTCTGAATAACATGTTTAATCGTATGCCTTGTAACGAAGTAAATAATATACGAATAAATTATTTGAAGGAAAAGGGGTTTTACAAAGGACTTGTTTACTAGTAGTATCATCGAAAACTTTATTTAAGTACATATATAATTAATGATATTTAATTTTCGTGGAAGTAGTCAAATTTTGTTTTCATTGAACTATATATAAGCAATAGCTGAAATGACGTGAAAGAAAGTAATGGCCAAAAAATAAACCAGTACCGATTGGGTCTGAAAAAAATACTACCGTTTAATATATAAATATAAACAGTTCGTTGATTTTCACTTAAATTGATATTACTTTCCAAAAAATACGATTAAATAAATTTTTCCTCCAAATTCCTATATATATTACCTTAAATTAATCACTGAAGATATTACGGAAAAGATCCTCACAATAGGTTAAAAGAGTTCTTTTGATTTACTTTTTGATAAACATATAACGGACGCATCTTCACGATCCATTATTAGACTTTTGACTTAAAAATTAACTGTCCTAAGTGACCGATTATGGCTGTACCTTTGTCGAAAGAAATACCCTTAGAATCCTTCCCTTCCTCATCTATGTCCCTTACCGTCTGTTATATCAGTACCTTCAACCTTTGAAACGTATCAATAAAAATGAATGCATACTTGGTTGTCTTTTTCAAGTACTTTTCCAAATCCTCCCCAATTATCCCCGCCCCGAAGATTAGAAGTGGAGAAATAAAGATGACTTCAAGTCCGTTAGCCGTTGGGAATGAGATTTTCGCTTCGGTACGTGCAAAGGTAAGTCAATTTTCCTTCATAATTCCAATTTAAGTTTTCCAACACAGGCAATGGGAGCATGGGCTAATATAGCTGCTTTAAAGCTTACCGTTTCATCTAAATGAATGGCATAACTTTCAAATAATATTATCTTATAATCTTTCAGACGAATGTATAAGAAACGGATTCTGCTTGATATTTGAATTAAGGGACCATGTTTCTGCACACATTTAAGAATCTGTTATAAATATGAGAAACGACTGCTTGTTGAAAATTTGATGACACAATTTTAAAACGCAAGAAAGGAAAGAAATAATAATCAGTCACAGTCTACAATAAAATCTTTTCCTTTAAATTCTAAAAATAATTCAATTTCCTTATTCTATACTTTCAATTAATATTGTGTTTCTTAAGTAATCATAATCATTTCCATAAAATTTTAAATCTTATCTTGTCTAACTCAAAGCCCTGTATATTTTTGTATTTGTATCTTCTTTGACTGAGAAATAAATCCAAAAAAAGAAAATTATGTCAATATATGTTATTAAAATAACCATAACATTTCTCCAATCCCTAATGAATTAACCAATTAATTACCCCAAAGAGATATTAACAGTGCTGGAGAAGGCCATCTTCCCAAATTGGTTTAAAAAAATGCCAGACTATTCTACAAATCTATTTCGATTTCAATACCTGAATCAAATTCAATAAAAATGCCAGTTCCAAAGATGGAAAAGGGAACGATGAATTCTATTTTTTTAATTCTAAACAGAGAAGTGTCTACAAAGGCACCTGAGTCATTAAATTCCTAGTGACCTGACTATATTACATCATATCATATTTACATAAAATAATTATTATATTGATCTTATACCCACGGTGATCTCCTCTTCAGTGCTACTGAAGAGATTTTAAGCAATCGATATGAGGAGCTGTAAGACAGAATAAATATAAATATATATTATATAAACATTGCATGAAAGTCAATGATTAAAATGGGGAAGAAAAACGCTCGTTTGCTTTTCGTGTACCTCTGTCGTGGTTCTATATCTGTGCGAGTACAATATTGTGAGCGGGATCTCCGACCGGTCGTGTTTTCCTCTCCGGTCGACCCGCACTAATGCTGTTACCACGGATCAAAATCCTAATCCCATTTCACAACACCCACTCGCTACAATCCCTTCCTCTTCCTAACTGTTTTCCTGGGGCGGTGCTCCTATCGNAGAGCTATTAAATAATCAAAATGAAATATAATGATTTAATGATGGACGCGCGTAATTATTTATTTAATTTGATGATTGATTGACAAACTCTATGATAGAGTTATTACTTATTGTAGTATATTATTCGCCTGTAATATTATATGCACTACTAAATTTGAACTATTATTGTTTCTTTAGACTTACTTGCCGGATTAGAGGTTTAAAAACACTCTGTATGCCGTCTTTCGGCAAACGGAACTCGCGCTCAGAGACAAACGGGAAGCTCCGTATAACCGATTTCTGGGAGGCCCAATGATCATTTCGGGGACAAAGCCTCCATCCTCAGGGGGTCTCCACAAAGTCTCCACAGTTTGAAACTGAAATTATCTTATGATGGGAAGATTTTTATTGATTAATCTTTATCTGTGGGCTGTTTGCTGTTTCGTGCAGTAAAATACTTTTCTTAAGGATATAATTTCGAAGAAGCAAATAAATTGTGCAGCAAACTTTTAAACATCGGGGTAATATTTACTAAATAAAAATGAATGAAAAGAGGTTTCAAGCCGAAAATATGATTTTTATGAGTTTAGCCATGAAAGTGGAATTTGCCTTGACATCGTTAGCCACACTAGAGAGGTTGGGGGGCTCCGGCCTGCCAGCCACCAGTTTGACACCCCTGATATGGAATAACGAGAAAAATAAAATGGACAAACCAGGTGAGAGGACGCTCTTCGAAGACGAAATTAAGAGAGAAGTACGAAATCATTTATGAAAGTAAAAGGAAGCAAATAGAGAAGAAGTTAAGACACAATAGTCTGCTGAAGATGGTATTGAAGAAGGTATGATGAAAGGGCGAAAACATGGAGGAGAACCTAGATTGGATTTGGAGAAACAAATAATGATTTGTGTTAAGAATATGAATTAAAGGATTTGAAGAGATATGCTGGAAAGATAACTTCCTAGAAATCTATAACATGTTAAGCCACGGATAATGCATTATGGGATTGCACAGATTGTAACTAAAGTAAATAGAAATATTGTTTAAAGCGCTTCGACAACTAAGGTCATTTTGCAAATATGCCCCCACCAGGAATTGAACTCGGTACCGCTTCCACCAAAGGCGAACGCACTACTCACTTGGCTATCCGGGAGCCCAACGACAGTAGGAAAAGTAACGAATTTCAAAGACATAATAAATTTCCATAAATGTATCACCCAAAAACTTTGGTACCGCTAACATGTAATTATAAGAATATACTTATGAATTTCAGTCTTATAACATAAAGTAATTTGGATATATACAGGGAGAAATCTAACTCTAAAATAAACTCTACCTCTAAATCTAAATACCTTCATTTATGAGAATTCTTATTCACATTATCTCACTTTAAGACCAAAGAGCAATCTTCAATAGTTATCAATCCCGCAAACTAAGCTAATCCACATAGTTCAATGAAATCAGTGCGTCGATAGATTTGGAAGTGCAAAGGATGATTGATATCCATACACGATATCCTTATGCTTATCTTAGATTTTCATTGTGTGATATCGTGAAGAAAGAAAAATTTGCACGGAATAGCTCAACTTTTTACGATCGTAGGGAGAGATCTCCTAATGCCTTATCCCCAATATTTATTCTTCTTAAGGATATTTTTTTATATTTAAAGTTTATAAAAATTATAAAAATATCAACAAGTGAATACTTTCCAGTTTTTACGAGACCTCCGGGAAGTAGAAACATCACAATAATAATCACATCAAAGGGTAGATTTTTTCTTAGCAGAAGTTAGTTTTAGTAAATCATATGCAAATGTACAGTAGCAGCCGTACCAGATTATGATCACAGGACCTCAATGTCATCGATGCAGCGCACTAACCTCCACATTTTTATATGAGCTTTTTTCCGAAGTAATCATTGAACTCAACCTTTTCTTGGATTTCAATTCCAATATTACATCAAAAGCCTGAAAAAGTACCAAATCCATTTAAACTCGGAAATAAAAATATTCTTATAAGGATGCCTAGTCATGAGAAGAAAAGCGAGCGGAACTGAGATATTAATTTCTCTTTGAAATTTGAAAAGTAATAAAACGCATGAAGGGACCGAGAGGTTAAATGCTAAAGAAAGTAGTGCGCTCCATTAAACATTACAAACGTTTTCCTTTTTTTATTTAACAAGGGAAATTTGTTGAAGGATACCAAAAAGGGCTATATGAATCCTTCGCGAGGAGTTTCGTAAGATTCCCAGCTTTGGAGATAAAAAAATTTGAGGGAGAAAATAAAAGAAGCTAGAAATTGAAAATTAGACAGAAAATGAATATGGAGAGATTATAATAATGAAGGAAAATAAAAATGCATAGAATATTGTAAAATAATTATTCAGCTTCAAAGACGAGTTTTTTAGATGCAAATTATGTTATGCATATAACCATACTTTGTACAATAAAATAAAGAGATCTACAAGAGTAAATTTTTCCTTTTCCTTGCGATATTGAGCCAGATTGGAAAACAACAATCGATGGAGAGAATTAGAGAAAGACCTATAAGCGTAAAATATTAGCATCTTTGATAAGCAAAAAGAAATCAGGGACATTTTGGGAGAAATAGTATACGTAAGAAGGAGAGTATTGTGTAGGGGAAACGAAAATATGTCGTTGTCCCTCTATATCGGACCGTTTGGTTGAGTGAAAATTCCAGGAATTTAAATTAGGAGAAAATTCGACTGTAAAAATTTAATTAAGAGATAATGTGCTCCGTTGAAAAGAGAAAGGAAAGGATGGGGAGGATTTGAGTGGGAATTAACTCTTAAAGAAGATAAGTTAGTAGATTTCAGCAACCAAAAACTAGATTTGTCTCTTCATTTATAACGGGGTTTAGACATAATTTAAAGGAAGCATCGATTTGTAAATACGTGAACATTAAAGGTAAAATTTATAGCTGAAATTTAAAAATTATGTACGAGGCGAAGAATCCAAAGATTAAAGCAAATTTAGCTATTACATATTATTCAAAGTGAGCAAGTGTAATTTTATGTAACAGAGAACAAAAACGTATGACATCACCATTTGGCTACATCCTGCACATAACTTCATAGTCTTACGCATGTAAGACGTACACGCATATCAATCCCGTTTTTTCCAAAGTAAATCTTCGGCAGATTACCCAACAGCTACTTTGACACGCGATATTTCCCAAAATTTCTATATCCCTGCCTTGACTTGTTTGATAGTGATAGTTAATTCGGTGACTGCAATCACCTCAGCGACGCATTTTATTCAATTAATTGCTATTTTCCCTATTTAATTTGGAAGAAATTAAGAGAATGAATGCGAATGTTGTGGAATTCACTGGGTGAGAAATCTCGAGAGGCAATCTTAGCACGATAGAAATCACAGATAGCATCCATTCTTTTTCAAGATATATATTACAACGTGGAACTATAAAATCTAAATCTCTTCCAGCTTTTAAGTATTATTTACTTGTAGGCAAAGTAATTGGAACACAGTTGTCAATAAATTAGAGGTTTAAAACGCTCCAAAAGCTTTTTCACCGATAGTTTGCGCCTACCCTCTAAGAACAAAACTAGAAATAGGGGGGAAAAACTGGCCTTCTAGAAAACAAAGCACATTTCAATAGGAATGTAATCTTTAGAGGAAGATAAATACTCTCAGATCATTCCTAGAGGGCCGGTTAAGCCGTCTCCTTTCCCTTTTTTCCTGTTTCGGTCTCAGGGGGTAGGCGCAAACCGCCGGCGAAACGGCTCTTTGAGTATTTTAAATCTTTAATATCATTTAATTGTAGTGTTTATAATAAATCATTATAATTGTCATTGAATAAAAAATGGGTATAACTGAAACTACCTTCTCCATCTTCAGAAAAAATGAGCAAAGGAGAAAAAGTCATCATGTTGCACGGAAGGAGAAAACGCATCAAGATATTGCTTAACTGAAATAGTCCAAGTACCAAATTACATTTTTTATTCTTTCCATACTGTAAAAAGAGAATTTTCCATCAGCAAAGTTTCCGGACATAATTCCTACTCCTTCTTTCAACTAACTACAGAACCTTCATTCTGTTTGGCATTCACAAAATCCAAATAAAATCCATTACACACTTAAAACAGCAAATTCCACATTATAAACAAATTTACTTTTAACCCGTAAGACTCGTATGAATTTCATACGACCAGCTTGCAATATGGATCGACTTATATCTTTCAAGAGGGAGTTCCGTTGCCGAGGAAGAAGGATTTTTATCGGAGTTTAAAACAGAGGAAAGTTCTCATCAGCATACGCCGGAAAGAGCTTTTGAATATTTTATCTCATATATTATCAATTTTTAATCTCATATTGGCTCTCCTTCAATCCTTCCTCCTGTAGAATTCAACCTCAGAATCATCTGTTACCTTCCTTCATTTCTCTCTATTTCTTTTCCAACCTATGCTCTCCTTTAATTTCCATGCTATTGGCGGGTGGTCGATGGCAAAATGAAAATCACTGAACTTTTCTAAAAAAAAACTAGAGAGGGAAAATTTATAATTCCAGGAATTTAGAGACCGTATGATATTTAATATGAGTAATTAATCTAAATTTAGAGAATATGGTTTACAATGTAAAAAGCGCGATAAGAGACAAGAGCAACAAATTTTTATTGGTGTCAATGATATTATAAAAAAAATAGTAAGTTCCTCTTCTACAAATTGAACAATAACTTTCCCAATATAACTAATTCATATCACAAAAGATGACATTAGTTGTAAAGCTATTATTTGAATTTCGTTCCTGAATTATATTCCATAAATGTATAATCATATATGCATTTCAAAATGCAGAAGCAATTTTTCATATCATCATTCACCTTTAGCGATTTTCCGAGATTTCCAATTTAATAAACAGCTTATGATAAAGTTTCCCTAAAAAAATTATTTAAGGCCCGTAAACTCCCATAAGGTGTTAACAGCCGCAACATAATTATTAGTTCCCTAATGTTCAAAAGAAGGAAAATGTGACAGCAACTGTAACAGAAAAGCGCAACGGTGACCAGGGTGAGAATCTTAAAATATCGAAATAACAAAATAAAAAAGAACTTGAAAATCAAAATAACCCATTATTTGTTATCAATAATTACTAAATAAATACATAATCTGGGTATGAAGAACAGTTTAAGATTGTGTCGGATTAGGTCAATCCGCTGGGTTGATTTGTAGGACTGTGTAATGGTGGCAATAGGTAAATAAAAGAGTTTCATTACTTGACGCAATATGAAAGTGGTACAAAATTATTTCCTCGCCTCCTCAAAATCTTTTAAAATCATACTAATTTAGAAGGAATCTATGTAATCAATTAATGCAAGAAGGGAAACGAGTACAATAATCGAACGTGTGCCGGCATGAATTCCATTTAGTGTCTTAGAAGCGCAATTTTAATGAAATTTGACTCCTAAGTAGCTGGAGAATATTTGAAAATTCTATTGCCAAGGCTTTTTCGTTCTTCTGACAAAAACGACATCAAGGATCGAAAGGAGCTGAGACGTCTTTTTTCCCAGATCTCCTTAATTTAAATTTAGTATAACCACCTTTGTTTTCACAAACGTATTATTGAAAATTCCATTAAGGAAGGGCTTTTGTTCCTTCAATAACTGCCTTAGTATAAGCCTTAAAGAGACGATTTTAATTTTGCCCCTTTTATGTCCTCCTCTTCCCTTTCACCTCTTACTCCGTTCTAAGTCAACCTTATCTATCCCTTCGCTCCCTTTTTTTCTGTCTCTTGATATATCCTTTCGATCCCATGCGATGGCGCAACAAGTGGTTTTGCGACGTGCAAAAATCTAAAAATCTTTTTCTCTACTCAAAGATATTCACGATCTCAATTCCTATCGTTTATATGTTAGTGCTTTTTAATGCTTTTCCTTAATCGAAATTTTTCATAGACAAGGTGATGATCTTATCTATGAAAATGATGATTACCTTATAGAAGTTTTCTAAACAGATTCTCAAATAATTCCTATTTCCCTTCCCATAAAACCTTTTTACTTTGTATATTTAGTTAACTGAGCCACATATAGCTGAATATGAAGTGACAGGTGATGGATTTTGTCAAAATACGAATTATCAGCGAGTGAACTGTTTTGCTAGAACAGGATGATTTGGAGAACTGCGAAAACAAATTCTCAGATTGTTAAATCTTTATGATGTAACAGTGATTGACTGTGAACGTTTAAGAAGTAAAACCGTCACGTTTTTCTCCTTTTTGTAATAGTACCCGCACCCTTACATTAGCTTAAAACGTGAAAATGTAGATCTTTCAGACCATTTTGAGAGTTTTTGTGGAGATATTTGTTTTATATTTAGATTTACTGGAAATCTTTTATCAATTGACAAACATTATTAATGATGGTTACCTTGATATTGATTGATTGCCCTTGGAAAGTAAGTTCACTGAACCTGGGTCTTCATCTCTTGTACTTCCCATCCACCAATACTTACAGTAGTTTTTTCAGCAGGCTACTACACCTTAAAGTGTACCAGATTATTTTTCTTCATCTCTACTCTAAAGTTTAGTGAAAACGTCTACATAAAAATATCTGCCATATTTTAACAATTAAGGTGTAATAAAAAAATTATTATTATTATTTTCAGAAACCTCGACTACCAAAGTTAAACAATATCAAAAGATTTTCTTAAAGATTAACTCATAGTTTTCTAAACAAAATTATAATTACTTCGTATTAGAAAACTTTAACTAGTAATGTATTTTTTCTGCAATTTGTTTTAATGTAACTTCCGGTATATGAGGTATGAAAATTAGAATTTTACATTCAAAAATCACTTATAACTTGGCAAAAAACAAATGCCCCTGCTCTTAATGTAAATATCTATCTTTGTTTTATATTCATCAAACCAATACAAAATTTGTAAAGCTGTGAAGTTGGGAAATTATAAATAATATATTCTGACCAAAATCAGTAAAAATACCTTGCCCATAAAAATTTGTGCATATTAAAGGAGAGCTAACTACTTCTAGATGAAAAGCAAGGATTCTCTAATGCCAGTATGTAATTAGAGTTAGGACAACTCGGTATAACTCTTTTTAGAACTCAAAGAAACAAAATTTTATCCTTCCATTGACCATCCTCTCGTTTCTAGCAATTTCCAGCCCTTTCTATTTAATTTTGACATCCTTCTGCATATCAATCCCCATCCATTAACTATTCAACAAGCAATATAATGAGCTCCAAATCATTGCTTTCCACCTTAAAAGTACCGTTGAGCCGAGTAGTAGGCCAGATCGGAGTAGCCTTAGCTCCGTATATATTACCGAACCCATCTAGAATGCTGAAAGTAACTCTCCTTAGACGACAAATCTTCTCTTTCCTACAAATCTGAACCAGAGATACAAACTTTCTCGCAAAAGCTATGAACCGATTTTCTAGTTGAAAAGGATATTTTTCTGTGCGGTATAAAACCTCGTACACATCTCACGACCGTAAAAATAAATAGGAATGATTTGGCGGAGTAGGAGAGATGCTTTAGAGATGTTGTGAAGCACTATGAAGAAACATGATATTGAAAAAATAATCAAAATGAAAAGCTACGCTCTGAAATTTTTATCTCGATGTGAAGCTTAAAATTAATATATGAAATATAAATTTGGAATTATAATCAATAAAATACAAAGCGGTTAATAATTGGCCACTATGGGTGGCCAATTTTAAATATAGTTCAGCAGGAATCTTAGGCGCCGTAAATACACTCTACGCGCAATGCTTCAACGTTCTGCAAATTGCATATTCAAGCAATTTGCAGGGGTCATAATTGCAGAACCTAAAATAGTATTATTTTCATGCAAATGATACATCTATTGTACCATTTAATACACTAGTATATGGTATAGCAAACCCTAAGTCTTAAAAGGGCATAGAGTGCTCAAAATAATTCAGAACTGGCCAATCTCTTTTATATAAACTTTCTTACTTGTTCTTATCTATGATAAGATATTATTATCGCCATCCACCCGATATTCTGGAGATCTGGAAAATAGCCCTGGACAATAGTTCTGGAAATTAAGTCATGGGGGTTTATTTCGCCTTCAAAATGAAGAGCTACCAAAAGTTTTAACAGGTATGAGGATAGGATATTGAAAGGGATACTGAAAATTTCCCGAGGAGAAACGGACATGAAAAAAGTCTGACAGGACCGGGACTCAAACTCGGGTCTTCCTATTTCCAGGAAGAATGTCAGGCGATTGCTCTGACCATTGAGATATCTTTCCAGCTATTATTTATGGCATTTTTAATAAATTACTCTCATTAATGGCTCTATTTGGTTGTTTTTGGGATATCGAGAACACACGTTCAGTGAAAGTTATAATATAGTTCAGTTGGCTGCAGACGAAAAAGATCGAATAAGATATCTCAAGCCGGTTAAGAACATATGAAATTGATTAGATTTCTGACATATTTATATTGTATGCTATTTTTATCAGCAAGATTAGTCTAAAAATTAATTGGTTGGAAAGTCCATTAGGAAAGGCATATCAAGATATTTCCTTACGTTTATCATAATTTTATCCTCTGTACATTCACCGTAAGGTACGTAAAATGATATAATGATCCTAAGGTACGTAAAATGATAATTATTGATCCTAATATCATGTTCTTGGTTAGCCTATTCCATTGAAAACTTTTTATGCGAATAAGTCCATCACTAAGTGAGATTATTTAAAAATTCTATTTTACGTATTAAACCGAAAATCATACTCATAGACGGAAAATTAATTCTGAAATTACTAAAGCGTACAGAGCACCATGAATCGTACTTTATTAGTCAAGGGTACTTCAATTACGTCAAGCAAGGGTGTATGTAATTCATCACTCGGCTTGATTAAAAATGGTTGTGTGTATTTTTTGTTAGTCTGCCCAATTTCATAAACACAAACCAAAAGGCAAGTGTCTTCTCATTTTAATCGGAGTGATTCTAAAGATAACTCAGAATGAACTGTGATCAAAATAAATAAGACTAGGAAGATGCATGATTTCCATCATACAAAGAATTCTGTACAGACTTCGCCATTACTCGAGTCGAGAAAATATATACAAATGGCGTTCAAAGAAAGTAAGAGAGTTTCACATTCAAATAATATAATTTTAGGCTATAGCAATTTCTCTATCAAGGATTTATTTTCTACATTATTCATACTAAATACTACGGATAGTAAGGGAACAAAGAGCTAATTACTATTCTTCGTATAACTTTGGTAAATAAAATAGAAATCTTAAATATTTAAGATGGGTGCTCCGGCAATGTTTTATGGGTGTTCTGGAAAATACCCTCAACCAATTAGAAAATGATGTATTCCTGTTGTCGTACATTACGAAATATAGTTGCAACGATTTAAGTAAATTTCCAGTGTGAAGATAACGATAATATTTAACACAACGGTCACCGTAATAATGTAACTATCGTATCAAAGGCCAAGTATTTTCATAAATTAAGAGAGAAGATGTAGTATTTTCATGCTCCTCTTATACTCTTTTGATATTAATGTAAAATTTTAGTTTTTAATACTAATAGTCATGACAGTTTTCTCCCTTGATTGCGTTAAAATAGCAAAATATCTCTATTCTCTTAGCTAAAAATCTCAAAACTCCGAAGTGAATCGATAACTTTATATTTAAATGAAGTAGATGGTGTCAATAGAATAATCACTCTTCCTAATCTTCCACGTCTCAGAAATTCCGAGAAGAAGTTGCAGAATAGGAATTTGAAATAAAAAGGAGGATAGAAAAAGGATACATTTTTGGGAGAACCCATCCAATTTCCTTAGGCTTCAAAACAAAAATCTCAATCAACGTTGGGTGGGCACGTTCTCGACAAATCTTGGACTGAGCAAATAGATAGCTGCTGAGGAAAAAGAACAAACTGTTGGGGATTTCCAGTGTTTCGATGAGAGACTAACGAATCAAAGTTGTCTAAGCACGAGATGATTGAAAACCGCGCCTGGGAAGTATGCCAAGGAAACATTTCGAACGTGTTTCTTCGTCGAAAAACGGATGAGTTCGGAAAGGGTCGATAAAAGGAAGAAAAGTAAAGATAATTCTCCGAGAGTTGCCTCATAAATACCAAAATCACGCCAAAACGTGAATAAAATAATCCATAAGTTGTTAGAAAGAACTTTGGGGGTTATGAAGGTTGGAGGCAACTTCAAAAGCGATGCCAGGGCGGGAAGAAGAGTCAATGTAGGGAACTGCATACAAAGCAGGGGAATGAAAGAGTGGATGGTAGCCAGTGGCGGCGATAAGAGGATAGGAGCATGCAGTTTGAATTGATGTACGAAAGAATAGGCGGGAGAGGGTATAGAGATAGTGGTGACGGAGTTGGTGAGGGAATAAGGGTTGAAATAAAAGTGGGTCAAGGCCGCGCATTGGAGCGCGAAGGGGAAACATGCTTCCATTCGGAAAATATGTCGCAATGGAAGCTGCAGAGTAAATTTTACATATGACTCGACGGAAATGTGAGGCTTGCAGTCTATGGCAATGGATTCTTAAGGATAGGTGAAAAAGCACAGCCTTAGAGATGAGAGCTTATTAAACGAAGCGGAGATGAAATGGAAATGCACCGTTTTAACGAGATAAGAATCGAAATGAGGTGATTAAGTGTAAGAGAATGGAAGTGTAAAAGGAGGGATATGATTTAAAACTCAAATTAAGTAATGATTAGCAATAAATTATTATAAATATTTACGACAAATATCAGTATCTGAAGTATATAAAATCATTTTTTAGGAATTCTTACAATTGCCGAAAAAGAACGACGAAAAATAATATGAGTAAAATATGACGAAATTTATTTGAAAATAAGATAGAAATTTATACATCCTTCGATCAAATCTAACTTTGAGTCCTTAAGCAAAGAGGAGTTTATTGAATATAGATTAGGTTAGGGAAGCGAGGATACCTATAATATTACTTGTGCTCCATAGATTTGTAAAAGTTGTTACTCTCATACAAATCAACTACCTAACAGCTCATAATGACAGTAATATATTCTTACAACTATAAAACAAATGTTTCCTCATGTTATCAATAAATTAAGACAAATTATAGATTTTCAATACATTTCCACGGTAATACGAAGATCATATTTATTTTCACATCTATTTTTAATGTATTTTCCAGGGAGGAGAATTAGTACCTGTCGGATTGAAAATGGTATAGACCTGGACTTTGACGCGTTACCCATTCATGATCTGCTATTTCATTGGGACATGTTATACATCGTTCGTAAGAGCATTTGTTTGTCTTTAAAAGGATGTACATTAAGAGTTAATATCGATCTGCTGCTTTATGTGAGTCGACATAAACCAAAAGAAAACACGGTAAATTCGCGCAAATCCATCCATCCGTCATCTTTACACCTTTGTGGAACAATGACCAGGAGTCATAGAGAAACCAAAATTTTAGCAGAAATGTGGTATATAGTCTTGAAGCAAAATCCGCGTTTCTGTGATCCGACCATGATTTATTGACCTTTGATAAGCGTCTGAATTAAAAATCGATCTCCACCTACAAATTTGGTCCTAACAAGTTGATATTTTTACTACGCGCTATTTAAATGATTTAGAAAAAAGAAGCGAGGGCGATTTTTCGTAAATGCATTGGGGGGAGAGATATGAGGCGGCCTATAATGATGACGTCGCTCCGGCGAGGCGATGTTGCCGCCTCCTCGGGACGAGAAAGCGCGCAAGCAACTCACGGGATTTAAAATATCGTTTCCAGTATTAACACTAATCAAATATCTTTTCATTGGATCACTCAATTTGGTCATTCCTTTTTAAATGATATAATAGATATTGGAAATACGAGTATATCTATACTCGATTTACTTGTCCACTAAATAAAACCGATACGAGCAAAATTTTAAACAACAATAATATATATTAATGCGCATTTGTTTGCGTAATAAAATAATAGCGGGTATCTTGGGCAAAATAATTCTTTCGGTGACCAAATTTTCGGCGAATCAAACCATATAGTAAGTTGATATTTTTTTACTAACCGCTAAGAGCCATCATCAGGTAAAAGTTGGAGAAACGACACATTCATGATTTTAATATTAAAATATAACTTTAGCGAAGAGACCAGATTTTCAGTTATTCATGAAAGTATTACAAATCTCCCAATTTACTCCTCGTTGATAGAATTATTCTCCAGAAATTTTCAAGGTAAATTTCAAAGAACTGATGAGGTACTCCGCGAGTCATTGTTTGCATTCCTTAGTTTTGGTTACATTTCCATGAACAGTTGGACCTACTTTTTTAATGCTTAAATATACAAGAATTGATTTATAAAAGTGGAAAAGTGCCGAATTAGGATTCTCCGAGAAGTTGTGGTTTAGAAAAACGAAGGTTTTAAATTTGTAATTAGGAGCACATTCATAAAGATCAAGCGAAAGAACATTTGGTGATAACGTATGCAATTACCACAAAAAGTGCCGTTTGAGATAATAAGGCCTGTGAAGGAGTCAGAGAAAGACGAAGGGAAGAGATAAATTGGTACTCGAGGAAACAGAGATGTCGTGAGTGGAAGTCTTCATGATTCTCCGAGTAATTGATCGCTTTCTTGAGCGGAAGCTTATCTAAGTCGAAAAGATTTGCTCAATAGTTATTTAATACGGAAGGAAACAATTACATCCATTCTTCTTAAAAGAAGTAGCCCATGAAAATATCTTCCTATCTAAAATTTCTTGCTGATTAACTTTCTGCAAAGTTTTTGTTCCAAACTACAAAGCAAACATTAATTACCTCAAAGCTTGGTAAATGAGCAATAGTTACGCAATTAGAACACTTAAAAATGGAGATCGCTCGGCGAATTAATATTTCGGCGGACATGTTTCTCTGCACTGATACATCATCTTTGTAAGTAATTTTGCTCAATTATAGCGGGAACATAATTAACGATGCAATGGGTAAAGCAAACATCTTAAATGATTTCTTCGGTGGCGTATTTACGTCCAATAATACATTAGGTACCATACAGGAAGTCGATGGGACTGTAGACATGTCGAAAATCACCTTCAGTGAAGACGGTATCACTAAAGTTTTGCGACGGATTAAACCTAGTAAAGCTCCTGATTCTGAAGACATACCAGCTCATGAAGTAGCGGAAGCGTTGCTCCCTCTCTAAAAGTAACATTTGAAAAGTTCACGAGAGAAGGCAAGGTCCCAAAAGGTTGGAAAATTGGGAATGTTACTCCAATATTTAAAAGCGGTTTAAAGGAGGATCCAGCGAATTATAGGCCTATCTATTTCATGTCATTGGGCGGCAAAATAATGGAACATATAATAGTCAGCTCCTTAATGGGCTTTCTCGACACGTCCAAATTCATAGTGAGAAATAAACATGGTTTTTGTAAAACACGATTCTGCGAGTCTCAGTTGGAGTTGTTAGTTCATGATGTCCAAAAAAGGTACTTTCATAGAAGATATAGCCGATATTATGCGTTTTCCCTGTTAAATAGGCCGTTCTGATTCTGAGAAGAAAATCAGAGGGATAGACGCTAGAAGGAATCTATTCAAGACTTCATTTCTTCCGCGAACAATACGCAAAAGTAATCGATTAGAGAGGTAGTCATTTTACATGCACCCCCTGCCACACGCCGAAAGGCGGCTTGCAGGGTATGTAGATGTAGATGCTCTCTTAACGATATAATTTAAGGTCTTTTTAATGACATGTCATCGACATGTTTGCTTTTCAATCGCCAATTTCTATCTTCTACTTTTGTAAATCGTAGTTGGTCAAGAAAATCCTGTCAAAGTTATTTTTCCACAAAATTCAGATCTATAAGCACATTCAGACCAATAAATCTAAAAGAATAATATATTTATTCGGATGACCGCAGTTGACAAAATAAGCTTAGACGAGACAGCCTATCACAAATTTTATGCCGCAAATATGGTTAAACCTTTTAAAGCACAGATTTTCGATCAACGTACTATATAAAATTATAAATATTCCTCATTTGTAATTTACATGATCTCGTTTATTTTGCGAGAATCTTATAACATCACAAAGATTCACCTTATAGGATCAATTCATTTAAGACTACTGAATTCCTCTCGGTATTTAATTAATTTCACAGTCATTTCTACTCGATATGCCGAGCAATCAAATGCAAGCCGACTACTTGAGGGTTTAATAATAAAATAGGTTTGTCGGATGCCAAACCTACTGCAGAGCTTAGGACCAAATAGCTCATTGAGCAAACTTCTTTAAATTATATTACTCCATACTTGATGAGATTAACTTCAGACAAGATTTTTATACTTTCAAAACTCTACAGTAACTTTATGTACCTACGAAATTGTCTGTCATTTTTTTTAAGTAGATCAATTACTTTTCTGGTTATCATATAATGGTTTCAAATAATTTGAAAATACGAGCTTTCGTAAGCTCGAGTTAGACATTTATACGCAAAGATGTATGTTACTTAAACAGTTAAAAATGTAGCGAATTTTTTTAAAGATACGGATAAGGTGGCATAAAATTAAAAGGCTAATGTTGTTTTAGCATTAAAACACTTCTTTAGCTGACGGTGAAGTGGGAAAACAAAGGAAAGGAAGAGAGTGAAAGCTTCAGAAAACTGCGCCCGAGTGAGCAAGATGGTGGACGGAGTGGAAATTCCCGCTAAAGGGGCAATGTAGGGTTAATAAGAGTTCCAGAGTTTTGCAAGAGTATAATAGCAGTGAAAAGAAGTAACAGCGCGCGAGAAAGGGAAATAGAATATTCAAGTAGGAAGAAATTGGGAGAAAATATAGAAAAGATGAGAAAATCTTTCTGGAAACTTGTGAAATTAGTTTGTATTCTGGTTAAGAGGAGCTCTGAAATACAAAATATTCTGATGGAATTGGGAATTTTAATCCTTTTTGACGGAAATTTTTTGAAGTTAACGTAAGCTATCAAAGATTTGTAATCGAAAATTTTCGAAGGAATTTGAATTTTATTTTACGCTCAGCTCTTAAGTGGCGGAATTTGAACTCGAAATGTACTTTTATATTGAGACATCAAATTATAAACCCAATAATTATTGTTGCAGTATTTCGTACTAAGCGATGTATTGACAAAATGTCAAGGAACCTGATGATGACTATTTATTAATAGAAAACCGATCGATGACTTTTAAATATAAATTTGTGAAATTTTACAAGGTGTTATTTTTATTTCTGCCAAAATGTTAGCAAACATAAACTATGGAGAATGGGCAAATAATTTGGAGCGCCCTTGAGAGGTTTTAGTAAAGAATATGGCATCTCTTCCCCTGCATTTAGTTTAAAAACTCCAGACGTGTGATGTGGTAATTTTTTTTATATTACATACTCTCAATGTGACCACCAATATTATTTAATCAAATTATTAGAATTTTACTTCGTATAATACTTTCTTGAATTTTGATTAAAGATAATAGTTTCATATTATTAGCCATAATATATACGAGTAAAAAGACAAATCTGAAATAATGATGGAAATTTCCCTTCAGAATCATAATTCCGCTTCAGAACTGACTGATTTTGTACGTAAATATCTTCCTCGAAGTCAAACCAAATGATAACAGCGACATGAATATTAACTTAACTCATGCGTGAGGGAATATTTTCCATGAAAAATGGTGAAAGTCGCAAAGAAGATAATGAGGAACAAAATATCTGGCGGCGATACGCATGGCTGAAAACGGAAGAGGAAACGAAGTAGAAAATTCAGGGAAATATAAGAGTTGTAGGGAAGGGTTCAAGTTCTCTCAAAGGTTCCATTAACCAACCGCCAGGTGGCGTAGGTGCGGCCTTCTATCTAAATTGTACGCAAAAGACCCTCCATCTTCAGTCTACGCAGTCTTGACTCCGAGATAAATTGGAACAGCGCGGAAAACAGGAGGGTGAATGGAAGAACGGAAAGCAAGTCTTCTAGGATACCAGTTTACAGTCTCTGTGACTACTACTGTATTAATATATACTTCCCTTTTACTATCTAATATCAGTTCCTTATGTATAGCTAATGGTTTTGGAAGCATTTGAATTTTGTGAGTGACTCAAACTTATTACTACCTCAATTATGTCCTTGAAGACCTATATTATTTGAAAGATGTGAAAGTGTGCTCTTAAAAGCGAATGGTAATACTCTTTAAGCCGTATAGCAAAGCTCATTTTTCGGAATACTAAGGGAGTCGGAGAAGTCTGAATAAATTCGAACTATAATCATAGTCGGTAATTTAGACGTTGATAAAACTTAAATCTTGTACCGAAAACCATTTTCCTTTGGCAATTAACCATAAATATGAATTTGTTCAATATTTGATTTCCCTTGAAACTAAATGGCCCTCTAAGTCATCAACATTTAAATGGAACCATTAATAACTAATTTCGCATATTCCGAATTTCATCACCAAATATTGTTACAGACATTTTATATCCAAATGTCAACCAAACACATTAACTAAAAGTAAATGAGCTGCTTTTCTTGTTTCTGAAAAGTTTAAAATTTTAATTACAGACCCTTTATATTAATTATGGTATAATTAGAGAATAAAGAGATTTTTATACGTAAAAGATCTTTCCATTTTAGTATGCAATAATATAATTTTTATCGGTTGTTAAGAAACAAAATATTACTAATTGAAAATATAGAAATTCAACCAAAAATGTTGACGCGAAATTAAATTTCTGGATAAGAGAAAGAAAAAGGTACGAAAGGGTACCTCATTATTCATGCTGAGATATAATTCTACAAAGAGAACTACCTGATTTGGTTGACAAGTAAAAGAAAAAGGTATTACCATTTGATCCCACGGAAGTAAGGGACCTCCTAGGACTCGTTTATACTTCTACTTTGAGTTACCAACCATTACCAATATTCTTGATATACGGCTATTTAGCTGTCCTTCAATGTCCTGTAATAATTTATTGCTCTCTCGATGGAATTTTGTGCGTCCTCTAACTTCCAGATATGTCTATGTGTATACCCTGCTAGCCACCTTTCGGCGTGTGGCAGGGGGTGCATGCACCAAGACTCTATTTACCTAGTCGATTACTTTCGCGTATCGTTCGCGGAAAAAAACGAATTCTTGAATCGGTTCGTTTTCGCATCTATTTCTCTTATTTTCCTCGCTGTATCGGAGCGGCCTATATAGCAGGCGCATTATGTCCGCGACGTCTTCCGAGAACGTGGTTTCTCTGAACTTATTTAATAAATTTATCCTTAGCGTTAAACTTCTTTTTTCTAATGATTCCCATCCCGCGTTCTTGAGTATCTAAGTAACGCTTACTGATTTATCATAGCAATTCTTCACGAAACGTATCACCTTTCGTTGCACCTTTTCTATTTCTCGAATGCAGCGCTTGTCGGCCGGGTCCCATACACTACATGCATACTCAAGGTTTATGTTTAGATACATAAAAGAAATTTCACCTTGGCCCAATCTCTGGCCTTGAGATATAAATGGAGCTCATTAATTTAACATTTTCGTAAACACTTAATTCAACCACTGAATACATGAAACAATTCCTCCATTATGAATACATCACGAATTCGAATGAACTGCCCCATTGATATTCTGTTCACAGAGTTGAGTAACTTCGAAACTTTAGAAAAATTTTAGTTTAAAAATGGCAAATACTTATAAATAAAATAGTATATGACTTTTAAGATATAGGAGAAGATTCTAAACTGCAACTCTAACGTAAAACCCAGCAACAAAGTTACTCTCCCAATAAAATGAAAATTTCTTAGCTTACTTTTATAAATGAATCATAAAATAAAAGGTAAAGTAAATACATGCGTCTCATGCTCTCAAATTTTCTAAATTCGAAAACTCGAATATTGTCGCTTTTCAATACAGAGAATTTTCCAAAATCGTCACTTCCAACTGACAATAATGTCAGTTGGAAGGGCCTGAATGCATGCAGAATATGATATGGCTACAAGTTGAGCTGCTAATTGTCCACATACATGTTCTTCTACTTTCTATTTTCATCAGAATTTCGGGAACAACTCGGAATATAATTACGCAAAGTATGATCATCTAGTTTTTATTTCACACGAGAAACCTTTCGCTTTTTCTTTCTCTGATCGGAATAACACCTTTTAGAGTTTCAACTAAGGTAAAACGGTTTAAATATTAATATAAACTAGATAGTTCAAACGAACTATCACATAAAAAATGATCGAGTTTAAAGTTTACCTTCTGTTACTCCCTTATAATTCGTAGTCAGCGTTAAATTTGGATTATTCAAAGTCGATTGACTTTTATTTCGTCTTATTGTGCTAACAAGAGTGAGATATGCAATATAGCTTTCTCGCAATAGCTGTAAATTAAGATTTGCTTATTCTTTTTTTCGAATTCATTAGTTGGTATAGCCTCAGTTACTAGAATATTGAACAGACACTTGTAACGTCGAACATTTGTGCGTTTCCATCACCTTGGCCTTAACTTAGAGATTTTTCATAATAATGACTAATGGGTCAATGTAGCAAAAATTATTTATTACAATTACCACAAATAAAAGGAAACTAATATTAACACACAACATTTCATTTCCTCGGACTGATTAAGATGCGAGGCATCAAAATTCAGGTCGTAGTGTATGGTTTATCTGTAAAATCATTTAAATAAATTTATGTTACTTTAGCCAACCTTTATGGATCATTTTTAAGCTTCTCAAGTTCCATTTGCATGGCGTATCCAATCCATACTTAAAACGGCAGGATTGTTTTTGTGCTGCTATTTAAAAGGATATTTAATTAATTCATAAAAACATCATCCGAATAATCTCTCTGACTCATTCTAACTACTTTTATCTTGAAGCTGTGAAATTTTCATAGAACGGAAAATCAAAATGACGAATCCAATTAAATATAAGATGCGTGCACTCCAAAAGGAAAAATGATGTTGCACCGTAAATTTTCTTTTATTAAGTATAATTTCCTTTCAGTTTCAATTTCTCGCCCATTTATGCATTTATTTTTCCTGGAAGATTTTATACCTCGATAAAGATCTATCGCTCTCTGAAAACCCTATTTCCTCGGCCCTCTTCTATCCATTCGCGAGTGCTCCCTTCTAACGCCAAACACACCTGCTCAACTCCACTTCTTGTTTTCCATTTCAAGACCTCCATAGTTCACAAAGCTCAGTCTCTCTTAAAGCGTCATTTATCCATTCCACAACACGTTCTTTCATTCAATTTATTTTCCTGACATCAATCCTTTCTCTCTGAAACTTCACGCTACGCTCATTTAGTTTTTATTTCACACGAGGAACCTTTCATTTTCATCTATTTTTACCCACTATATTACATTTCTATTTTGTTTGGTGCTTTATCTTCCTATGGTTTGAATAACACTTTTTACTGTGGCAACTGTGACCAAGTGGTTTTAATATTTTAATTAAAAATTAGACAGAACAAACTCTCACATAGGAAATGATTGAGTTTAAAGTTTACTTTCTGTTCATCGCACTCCCTCTTTTTATTAATTTAAAATAAGAAAATAGATATACATCGATCATTGAGAAATAAATCCTACGCTTATAAACACCAAAGAGGGCACAAGACCCTTGAAATATTAAAAAAATTCAAATAGTAAATATATCCAACCGAACATTTCAATCTTCAACAGATTTAAGTTCCCATTAATATTAATCACATATTAATCTACATTTTAATTTTTAAGTCGATGTAGACATGAACAAACACGATACTTCTCTAAGAGTAACGTCTATGTATGATATAGTGTGGATCCTTGGTTGACAAATTCGTACAAATCAGTACATAAGCAAATTTAAGGTTTTTTTAAGTAAAGTAGATCAAGCAAAATTAAACAAAGTAAAGAACGATGTATCGAGTAACGATCAAGTAAGTCGGCAATAAAATTGTCGGCGGTAGAGCGCCAATGCTAACCTAATTGGTTGAAATAAAAATACTTTGTAAATCCAAAAAGAGATTCATTGCACAAAAATATGTACCTATATTTCGACACACAATGTTATCAACTGTAGAGCAAATAAGTAGTGAGGTTTTATGTTCAGAGGGGGTGGGATATTGGCCAGAAGGAGTGCCATGTGGAATTTGGAATGAAGCGTGCAAAATTAATATTGCAAACGTTTAAATAAGCTATTTTTTGTAGTCCAGGAATGGATTAATCTATCTTACGTCCATCCCTATTGCAATATTGTTTCGGTTTACGGGAGGCAAACGACCTTCAGGAACGAATCAAATTCGTGAAAATATACATATATTATAGATAGAATACGTGAACATACAAGGTATAGATAGAAAACGTGAATATGCATGGTATACATAGAAAAATGATGAGACTATCCTCAAAAAGATCTTTATGAGGCTTAATGATTATATTTATATCTTAACTAAATGAGTGGTGATAAGTTTGAATTCATTTATAAAACTTTCCACGTATTTTAAGATATAAACGGCAAGATAAGTTCTCAAAAGATAAAAAAGTGTGAAATTTTTAGGCGTATGAACCTATCAAGACGTAGAAGTCTTATTCATTTATTACCAAATATTACTATTGCATTGATATTGATTTAAAATTTACTATAATAGTGTTAATAAATATGTTTTTAATTACTTACATTAATTTCAAATTATCCTTATGCATAATGAATAAAGCATAATGTGAAATATCTTTATCTAAATAAATGTGAGGATTTTCAAATGCTACGGATGTTTGCAGCTTTTAAATCGAAAGCGTCATAACTACTGAGTTAAGTTTCAACTTGTGGAATGCAAGATACAAGTTTACGATACTCCTGGCATACATAGGAGGAATTTTTCATTCAAAATAATATGTTTATCTGGTACGTATGCACACCGTCATACTACCACGCGTTCTTTTCATCATCGATAAACCACAACCCTGAAAGACATATCACTTTGAAGTACATCTGATAAAATTCTCCGTTAGACGTTATAGCCCTCTCCAAGGGTCTCCTTATTGTAGCGTTGGAACGTTTCCCGACCTTGCAACCGTGAAATGGAATCGTGATAAATGAGAAGAAGGGTCATAATATCATGGTATACTTACCGCGAAACTCCGTGGTACGAGTCGTTCTCCTGTCTGAATCCGATTTATCGCTACTAACGCTATGTACACACCCTGATTCGACATCAACCTCCCATGTCTTTCCTTCGCTTAAATCTTCCCCTTCACTCTAAGCCATTCTCGCTCTGCTACTTCCTCTGAAACTCCTCATGCGATACTCCTTTATTCCATTCTCCACCGCCTAAGATGCTTTTCCACCTTTCATTTCTTCTCCTTCGTCTTCTCTGAATGCTCACTACCAATTTTTCCTCCACATATGCTTACTTGTAAAACGGTTGCTGTAGGTTTACGTGAGTATAATTCTGTTGTGATCATATTTTCTTTCGCACAATCCTTCTTACCTTTTTCAGTATATTCTTTTTTAAGTTTAAAATTTTTTGTTTGTTTTTGAATTAATAATAAGGCAATACTTTTACGTTTACGGGTATAGTTCGCACTAAGAATCAATTCGCTCCGAACAGCAGTTCATTGAGAATGGCAAAATGGTATGCAGAGAACATTAAGTGAGATACCGTTACGATGGAAGCATTCACTATAAAATATTCCAAAATTTAGTTAAGAATACTGAAGGAATTATCATTATCATTATTGAAAGATTCAGGCTAAACAATTTATCAAACAAGTAAATATTTAGACAAATTATTTCTTACAGTAATGAACAAAAAACTTTGATTAAATTCACCGCCGAAATCCAAGGCCAGAATTAGACTTGAAGAGGCCCTAAGCTATAAAATGCCTAGAGGCTCCTATCGTTTATATTACACAGAAAAATCTCGAATTATATGCACTTTTAAATTAATAGATAAGGGATATATATTGCCCTTTAATTTTTAATGATAAAAATGCTAAAACTATGATTGCAAAACCAGAAAAATTAGAGTATGTAGTCCTTTAAAAGTCCATATTTTCCAGCTTAGACTAGAACAAGTTTATAAATAGTAAAAGACACTCCAAAAAAATCAAGGAAAACACTTGCGGCATAATGTACATTTCGCTTCCCATTAGAGAATCTTCAGAGCGTTGTCGACAGGATAGAACTGTCTCTGAAGATGCTCTCAAGGATAGCGAAACCACACGTATAATACTTGATCGTTTTTTGGAGTGATTTTTTTATTATTTACTAATAAATTATTGTAATTTAATTAAATATTTTTTTATTATTTACACAGTGGCCCATACCACTCTTTCTTACGGCAAGTTAGACTAAATAAAAGCTGAGATAATATATCCAAAGTAATATTACCTAATAAAATGAAAACATATTTGGGAGAAATTTCGTGAACTGATGGATTAGCAGAGTCGCCCAAAACTTGGAATTCATTGATTGTTTTCGCAGCACAACCACATTCCGGTGTATTTTTATTGCCTCAATTCCGTTTTACCTACAATCTGCGCAAAGGTATTCTTCTTTTCCAACGAAAAACGGAAATAAAAATGTCTGACAAAACTGGTACTCGAACCTGGATTTTGCATTTTGCCAATTTGTAATTTTATCTAATCTTTTTGTGTACGTTTCTCCTTGGTAATATTCCTTGGCGCACATCTTAATGTCTAAAGTTACCTATCACCCCTTTTCCTTGGATTCTCTTTTGGTTTGGTAGAGTTGCGAGCAGCCAAATGGAAATTATCGAACACAATTGATCACTTGCATCCATCAAATAAACCGAATGCCACACACCCATTCTATCCAAATATTTCTCTCTAATTCATTAGCCCACTTAGGGTGCAAATAGGATCAATGAAATCATCGTTTGTATTTTTTCATAATATAAATTCAAAAATCCAATATTTCGTAAAGTTAAAACCCAGTATAAGAACTAGAACGGTACTTTTCTTAACGTCTATAAAATTATCCATATTTTATTTTGTATTCCAGTATTACCTTGGAAAATGTAAGTCAAGCTAGTTCTCATTTTCTGTAACACTAAAAATTCCGGCATAACACGAATGGCCGTCAATTGCATTATGATCATAGAAACGGAAAATAATTAGACATTTATAGCAAATGAGGCAAAAATTGATTGAGATTCGGAAATCAGCAAACATGTGTCTGACAGATTAAGGGAAAGCCTTCGACAGAACCAGAATATCAGACGTAATAATAGTCTCCCATGTGTGAGTTATTCAACTCTGTCGAGAACCAGCAGATTAAGGCTACTAATAATTAAACAAAACGGCACGAAGTGAAGGTAAAGTGGTGCTACACTTCCACCGCCTATTTTTACTCACAATCAGACTTCAACTTACCGGACTTACATTTGAGGCTGAGTTGATCTAATAAGGCCTCCAGTTCCTGACAAATTCCACGAGATGAATTTCCGTAGCTTGGATTTCAGCCCCAGTCGTTTGGGTGGTATGCGAGTGCTTCAAACAACAAGAGGTTGTATATGACCTAACGAGGATCATGCCTTATAAAAATTCGGATTTATAAAGCTAATGAAGGGCTTCTATACAGGAACATAAACGACAATACAAGCCAACGGCAATTTATCAAATGATTTCTTCGTAGGACATAGGAAGGAGAGTGAAATGTAGACTATCTAGGCCCTACACTTTATAACCTAACTATAATTAAAATAATTATCAACATCATAAGGATGGGAGGACAGAATATATTGGAAGATATTTTACATCATTTAATCTTATGACGCTAAATTAATAGCAGAATATGAGAATGCCCTAAAGAGGTTAATACACCAAACCGATTACAAACTCCAAATATCCAAATAAATGTCAATTAATGATTAAACATGGCAAATAATTGACTAGATGATACACATGGACTATTTAGAGGAAGAAGACGTCCGCAAATAATAGAACATACACCAGACCACGCTAAACGCGGGAGATGATTGGTTCCAATAAATTCGAGGGCTAAACGAAACAGCGCACAGTGGGCTAGAATCGAAAAAAGCTGGCCAAAAATACGAAAACGCTTTTTTTGAGTACGGACTATGAAACTTTGCATAACCAATCTCAAATAAATTCTACATACGACTACGGAGGTCATTTACGTTGGATCCTACGCATTAAAATTATACAGGGGGTCAAACTTGACTAAATTTTGCGAAAAATTCCCGACTTCGATTTTTCGCGAAAATCTTCAACTTCAAACCGCTGGTGAACCCAAACAAAGATAACCATCGGATAAAAAATAATTCTATGTTATAAACATGTTCTTTCTCCTTTATAAGACGTAGCATTTATGATCACCCTTAAATATTTACATACTTTACGTTACAAAATGGCGGACCGTTATTTTAGAGCAAGTGACATCGAGTGTCACGGGATAACTTATACCACNAACATACACCAGACCACGCTAAACGCGGGAGACGATTGGTTCCAATAAATTCGAGGGCTAAACGAAACAGCGTTAGACGAGGTCGCCTTACTACGTAAATAGTGCGGATAAGTGAAAAAGAACATAGAATAAGAACATTTATCAGTTTTTTGTTTTATTTTGTAACATCTATTGTTCAATAATTCTTTATTATATTAATTATATAGCTTTTTATTTCTGATATCGATATGTGTTCCTAAAGTACTCATGAAAATCAAAAAAGTTAGAGTAAAGAAGTTATGTTTGTGATGATGAAGGCTCTTCCTCATTTGACATTTTTTTGTAAAGAAGTCATCTAACGTCGCGTCGTTTGCCTTTTACTGTTTCGTTCAGCAAGCACCTGTTTAAAGCAAGACATCGCATCAATTACACTTCGTCTTGACTCTGAACTTCTATCAAAATTTGAACCATTTTGTATAAACTGATCCACAATTTCCGTTGTTATGGCTAAACTTTTTTATACAATCTATAAAATAAAAGTAAGTTCCTTTTGTTCATAACCTTCAGAAATGCTCATTAATTTGGATTAACTAAAACATGCGCATCTTTTTGGAAATCCCAATACCGCGTTCGAGATCGGGGAGTCCCAATCCCAAACTGCGCAAAACCGATACAGCGTTGAATGGAGCAGCGTTAAGCGGGGTCTTTCTGTATAAAGAAACAGAATAGTAGCTGGTAATTGGGCAACGCGTTCGACTTCGGCGAAGCCTGTCCCGGGTTCGATTCCTAGTGGGGGCCAACGTGCGAAATAACCTTAGCTGTCGAAGCACTTTTAACGATACTACTATTAGTAATTGGTAAAAGCAAACAGAATCATAGTGTGTGAAAGTAATGTTACATGAAAATGAATAAGCTGGATTATAGAAAAGTACTATACGTATAATTAATATTTCAAACGATTACCATTAGAATACCTTATTTCAAATTGATACATCCGCAAAAGCTGTTCCTAAACTCTAGTAGGCTGAGGGCTCCCTTTTGCTCATTTTTTTCTATCGCGGACGCCAAAAGTACTGTATGTACTTTCACGTGCATGTTGAATTCGCATTTTATATACCATCGAGTAGACAGAATTAATTGCGAAAAGTTTTGTATTAAAATACCATAATCGATTTAAATAATAGCAAGATTTAACAACATTTCCGATAAAAGAGAGATTGAGGACTACATTTACTAGAACAAACATTTATACTCAGGACTTTTCGGATTATTTTGCAGACCTCCAGGGGTCAGTGAACCCTAGTTTATGAACCGCTGCTCAACCATTTTTTCTTTTCACCAAGGCATCCAATTTACCGTGTCAAGGAAAACACATCTTATTACCTAATTTTCCAAATCCTTTATTTTACTTCGGATTTCATTGGCGAAGAAAACTAAAGAAGCTATATATTGAAAATGAAGTTCGATAAGCCAGCTTTTTATAGATAATAAAAATGTAATGAGCATACAATTCACGTAAATGGAATTTTACCTAACACCAAAAATAATATTTTCCCTGAGAAGATCGCTTTTAAAAAGAAAAGACTGCAGGTGATATTGGAATAGAAATTCCATTATTATTTCAGCGTCACATTGGCAAAATTACAATGATGAACTCAAAACAGCTGCAGAAAACAAATATAAACTGATTTCAGTTGTCAATTTTTTAAATGAGGCTAAACGATACACGACAACATCAAATCCGAGTTCGAACGATTCGAAAATTAAATTTAACCTTAACTTCAAATTGCTTATATCCGGAGGATGACGCTCGTCAATCGACAACTATATTTTAACTAACAAAACGAATACGTCAGACAGCTGTGCATCCAAAGTGTACTTGTAATGATGAATCGAGTTATTAACTCTAACCTTACATTGGAAACGTTGATTAATCAAGGTTTCAGAATTTAGCAAAATGATGCGTTTTTCTCATCAAGGATTTCAGAAATGGATTACATTTGATACAAGGCCGTGGAAACCACAATTCCGAGATATTTTTAAATGCCCCAAGAAAAACTTTCCGATATGAGCCCTCTCGCAATCAAATATTTCTGCTTTAAGAGGGACCGAGATTAAGTATGAAGTGGAGGAAGAAATGGAAAAGGAATAAGCCTGGAGATGATTCTTCCCTCTGCTCGTCTTATAAATTTCAAAGCGTATCCCTTAAAAGCGCCTTCTAAAGGTCTTTACCTCCTCCTCCGAATTTTATTCACTCCAATTCCCCTACAAACACCCTTCTTTTTACCCCTTATCTCCGTTTCCCATTTCCCTCATATCGCTTTCACGAATTTGGAGTGTTATACGGCGCGTGGGAGGTTTGTCTGAGAATGAAATATGGTTTTATAAACTGAGAGAGGACATATTAAAGTGGAAAGGAAAACAGGAAAGAAAAAGAAAAAAAGGAAACAATAAATTTTTATCTTTCGAATTCGTTCCCTATTGATTCTAATTTTTGAATGATTTTGAATGATTTCGACCCTCACGACTCGACTCGATTATACTCGACTGAGGTTTAACTTAGGTACTTCATTCTTATTAATAATAATGTAGTAATTTAATTATCTAATAAGGCCTCAAGTTCCTGACAAATTCCACGAGATGAATTTCCGTAGCTTGGATTTCAGCCCCAGTCGTTTGGGTGGTATGCGAGTGCTTCAAACAACAAGAGGTTGTATATGACCTAACGAGGATCATGCCTTATAAAAATTCGGATTTATAAAGCTAATGAAGGGCTTCTATACAGGAACATAAACGACAATACAAGCCAACGGCAATTTATCAAATGATTTCTTCGTAGGACATAGGAAGGAGAGTGACATGTAGACTATCTAGGCCCTACACTTTATAACCTAACTATAATTAAAATAATTATCAACATCATAAGGATGGGAGGACAGAATATATTGGAAGATATTTTACATCATTTAATCTTATGACGCTAAATTAATAGCAGAATATGAGAATGCCCTAAAGAGGTTAATACACCAAACCGATTACAAACTCCAAATATCCAAATAAATGTCAATTAATGATTAAACATGGCAAATAATTGACTAGATGATACACATGGACTATTTAGAGGAAGAAGACGTCCGCAAATAATAGAACATACACCAGACCACGCTAAACGCGGGAGACGATTGGTTCCAATAAATTCGAGGGCTAAACGAAACAGCGNGCTGTGATTACTTTTATTTATAATTTTATAGGATTTAAATAGTATTATTTGATACCATCTTCAACTATTCTAACGGTAAGCTAAACCTCTGAAAGTTAAGAATCGGTATCCGTATGGACTCACTGCCAATATTTCTAGAACCATTTGAAATACACAGTAAAGATATTTACAGAAAGTTTAATTTTTATCTCTTGACCATGTTAAATATTAATTCAATAATAATTTACATTAGGTTAGGACTAGTATATATTTACTGAAGATGGAATTACAAAATTCTTACGTAATATTAAGCCGAACAGGTCCAGAGAGTACTTCGGCTAGAGTATTGAAAGAAATGGCAGAAAGCTTCGCCTCTTATCTCAATATTATATTTACCAAGTCCATGTACGAAGGTAGAGTCCCAATAGAATTTGAGTCAGCGAATGGTACGTCTGTTTATAAAAGTGGATTAAAGGAGAACCCAGGGCCTGTCTCATTAAATTATAGGCCTATCTCATTAACTTCGCTCTCCGGAAAAGTAATAGAGTACGTATTTGTTAGCTCACATATGAAGTTCTTAGACAGCAATCGTTTTCTCAGTAAGAACCAACACGAATTTAGAAAGAACCGATTATGCAAAACTCAACTAGCTCTATTCGTCCATGATATATTAAAGTCAGCTGAGAGTAAAAAGCAAGTGGACACTGTTTTCCTTGACTTCAAGAAAGCTTTCGACAGGGTCCCTCGCTACAAATTCATTTACAATCTAAAATTAGCAGGTATTAATAAGGATGTAATTGACTAGATGAAGTACTTCCTACACAAGAGAAAACAGCAAGTGGTACTTGATGACGTTAGTTCGGATAAAGTCAGAGTCACTTCAGGCGTACCTCAAGGCAGCGAAATCGGACCTCTACTCTTCCTGAGTTATATCAATGACCTAAGCGACAAGATCGACAGCAATGTGAGGATATTTGCGGATGACTCTGAAATATATAGAGAAATATCAAGTGACGAAGATAGTGCTTCACTCTCAAACTATTTAGCTCAAATACAGAGGTGGTGCGAAAAATATACAACTATATCAATGCTCTGAAGTAAATTCTTTCAGAAGGAAACAATTGCGTCAGAACCACCCGTACATAATTAGTAGAACGAATTTAAATGTAGTCGACTCTGTTGAATATCTCGGGATCGCCCTTACAAGTAATTTAAACTGGAGCAAATTTATTCGAAAAATACGCGGTAATCTAACTAAAAACCTCGATTTTATAAAGCGCATTGTAGGTAGTTGCGAGTGGAAGGTTAGAGAGCGATGCTATTACACACTAGGTAGGCCCCATCTGGAATATACGGCGAGTATATGGGATCAATCGGATGTAACGAATGCTCGCGAACTCGAGAAAGTGCAGTGCAAGGTGATGCGATTTGTTAAAAAGTGCTACGAAAGAAAATCAAGCGTTACGCAAATGCTCTCAGAAGCAGGTTAGGAATCCTTGAAAGAAAGGAGATTAGAAGCTAGGCTGCGATTATTAGTTAAATTCAGAGGAAGTACATTTTCGGAAGACGTAACTGGTATGATGCGACCCCCCTGCTACTTCGGCCGATCCGAAAATGAGCGTAAAATAAGAGAAATAGTTGCAAGGACAAGTCGTTTTAGCGACTCATTCTTTCCGCGAGCAATACGCGAAAACAATAAATTAAAAAGGTAACCCGAACGTTTGGTATTTACATCCCCCGCCACACGGCGATAGGTGGCTTGCAGAATATTTATGTAGATGTAGTAATCGTGCTGTTGCACATAATTTCAAATCGTGTCAAATGTCGACTGATATCTCTAAACCTAAGCTAGTGGAGAATAAATTTTGTATGAAATTAATTAAAAAATAGATAACGTTATAGGATCCAGCAATTTGGAATGTCTGTCTTTCTTCTTAATTACCGACTGATACCGAATGATATGACGAATTTTATATGCAGCCCTTACGGATATGCATCGTACATTTGCATGCAACGTTTCATGAATACTGTGAAATTGCACGGACAGAAATAAACATTGTCCACTCTAGTAGCACAAACACGATACGACTTTGGAGAGTGAGTAGAACCACCAGCGACCCTCTAGCGTTTAATTATGGAGCCGCACGAAGCACTTAAGACTCGGACTGATGAATGTTTGCGTTCGAATTAACGATAAGTTTATTTCACCGCCTCACATGCGAAAGACGGCCAACTATCAGGCACTTCTTACCAACCGAGCCCTTCATTTCCTTCCTATATCGAAATAATAAAATATTAATACTTTAGTAAAGTTTCAAAGATCAATATTTTAGAAGGATGTCATAACAAAATAAAACTTAGGTTGCAAAGAACTAATATCGCTAAATGCAGGAAACCTCGGTCTGCTAGTGGCTTGGTTTGCGAGTGTTTAACAAGAGGAGCAACAATTTTCAATAAATTTGAACTTGATATACGAGCGAGGTCTTGCAATATGAGCATGCATGCGCTGTTTTGTCTGGCGGGTGTCACGTGATAATTACTTCCCTAATATTCCTTATTATGTATATGAATATTTTTCTGTTTTGGAACGAATGATGATCATCTGATTTTCCATTGTTTCTTAGGGACCAAGCGGAACAAGTTACCAGGATCGCTTTTTAAGCCCTTTCCTAAAAATCATTCAATGAGAAAAGTGGTCTCGTAATGCAGTTGCAAAATATTTATATTTGTTAACATTTTTGTAAAAGTAGTGAACATTCTCAATGAAATATGTGAGAGGTGAATATTTTGATAACAGAAGGGCTGCCACGATTGAAGGCCGTAATGAATTAGATGCATCTTGCAGATCTGACGCATACATTCAGAAAATAATCTCAAGGAATTCCGGTCATACGCTCGCGAAACAAGCAACCGACCCTTTTGCGCCTCGTTTATAACAAGGTACAAAAGGGTTGGAAGAAGCACCGTATCAGATTCACGCGAAAAGGCAAATTCCTTACCAGCAAACTTTGAAAATTTTTTATATCGAATGACGGCTGCGTCTGTGAATTTCCTACTCGCGTTACATCCAAAATGAGTAAGCCGGGACTAATTAAGGTAGATATTAAAAACTTTTTACAGCGAGTTGATATAAACGAAAGATAATAAAGCGAAAAGAGTTGGACACACAGCTGTTAATGAATTAGAGGTTTAAAAACATTCCGTAAGCCATTTATCGGCAGGCGGAAGTCGCGGAATCGGTAATCCGCAGCTCCTCGTTGGTCTCTAAACGCGAGTTCCGCCTGTCGACAAATGGAGTGTTTTTAAACCTCTAAAGCAGGTCAATAGTACAAAATATCCTGGGGCCAGAATATATACCTGCCTTCGTAATATCTACGCTAGCTAATGAGCTAACTTCCCTTGTCCTCGCGTTCTTCGAGAAATGTTTCGACGAATGTATGTCTCCGGCCTCATGGAAGAAGTTTCACATCACTCCAGTGCCGAAGAAAGAGCGTAAGTCGAATCAGGAAGATTTTCGACCAATTTCGCTAATTTCGATGTTTTTTAAAACATTAAGTCACGTAATATCCGATCGAACTTTCCAAATATGGAGGAGAGGCTCTCACTCAGCAGTTAACAAAACTAGTCAATATATGTAGAATACCGGATGTAGTCTGATATGTAGAATACCGGATGAATGGGGAACGAGCATTGCTGTTCTTTTGTTAAGGAAGGGTAACAAGAGGTTCGGTGACAGTTGGTCGAAGGACAACCGGTCGATGGGACAACCCGTCGCTAGACATTTCGTCGCTGAGACATTTGGTCGAAAGACAATTCGTCGCTGAGACAACTCGTCGCGAGACTTCTCGTCGTTGAGACGAATCGTCGAAGGACTATTCGTCGCTGAGACGACTAGTCGAAAGACAGCTTGTCGAAGAGACTACTTGTCGAAAGACAATTCGTTGCCGAGTCAACTCGTCGACGGAAGGGAATGTTATTATTTATGATAAAGTTTTCGGTGCGTTAGTATCGTTATGGTGTAATATTCATTGTAATAACTCGGAGTATTGGTACGTGCAGTTTTTGCGATTATTGTAACTATTATTGTATATTATTTATCGTAATTAATATCGTATTACCTGCAGATTTTACGGATATCGATTAGTTATTAAACATAATGATGTAATAAATTATATTTGATGATTACCACGAATGCTTTTAGTTGTTGTATTTAACGTTACTATGGACGAAAGCGTTATTTTGTTTACGCTATATTATAACTAAATAATAACTAGTGGTTCATTATGAAAATGGTTGGTACAACTCTGCACATTTATAGAAGCCTAGTTTCTTCTGGTTTCTTTTCATGCGCAATGTTCCGATCTGTATGGTTGTATCGACCGGTTGTCCTTCGACCAACTGCCCCTGAACCGTAACAAGAATTTGTCAGAATAGTACAGAGGCATAAACTTACTCTGCGCATCCTTGGAACTAACCACTAAAGTTATAAAAAATAAAATAAACGGTATCAATACCCTCCCAAATGAACAGGGAGGGAAGATATTGTACTGATGCTGTCTTCGTTATAAGACAGATGGTAAAAAAATCTATCTAATTCGACAAACATGCGTATACATGCTTCATCCATCTAGAAAAGACGTTCGTTCGGGTTCAGTTGAGTGTTATTTCACACCTACTTTACAGAATGCAATTACTACAGAACATGGTTAAAATTAAAAATATGCGAGGAAAATATTGACGAGAGGACTTTCGGAAAAAATAGAAAATGGAATAAGCACGTTAATTGGTTGGATGAAGAAAGGATGGCGAAAGTAGCTAGAGATATGATACTGGGATATAAAAAGAGATTAGGGAAACGAAGAAAAAGATGAAGGGATAACCTTACCAAAGAATATGTATGAAAGACGGAGTGACGAAGAATGAAGAGGCAAACATCCTATCATAAAGAATAAGATAATATCCAGTTATTTAATTCGTTTACCCAGTGATAATTTCTATCAAACCATTGAAGATCAGTGGATAAGATCCTTCTTAACAGACAGAAGACAACACCTAGTGATAGTTTTTTCCAATGAAGTAGAAGTGCCAATCTTGTTTCAAAGAGGTGACTTATTTTTCGCTAGTTTCCGTTTCTTGAATACTGTTGCGCGGTGCGTAACCCGCAGGAAAATGGTCTGATCTTGTAGCTACAGCTCGTACAACGTAGAACGACTCGTTTCCTTAAGGGAGACTACAAGTTCGATGGCAGTGAATTAGAGATTATCAAAACCCTAGGCTGGAAATATCTTAAGGATAGAGGGGCATAAACTATTCGAGAAATTATTTACTCGTGATTTACACGAAAAATACGCGACATCGTTATTCTCGTTCTCAGCGAACGCGATTTTCTACCCGACTTCAAAGAGTTTCAGTAAAAACATTAGTATTCGTCTCTTTTTTCGGAGTTTGAGGCGTGTAACCCTGGTAGTCGATTAAGGAGTTAGGTGTTCTCACACCCCTTGCCATACGCCATATGGTGGCTTGCAGGATATTAATGTAAATGAAGGAAAGAAAACAATTAGAAAAGCGGATAAAATTTACGCAACAGACACAAAAGAAAAACTGTAAAATTTCAAAATTTGGTCGTAAAAATTTTTAGGAAGACCACAAGCTATGACGTAATTACGGAAAGCTCTAATGCGTGTAATACATATAGTGTTACATATTGGGGTGTAATGTATAAAGCGATAGCGATATATATATTTAGCGATAGTTAGATACTCAAAATGGTAGTGAGGTAGCTATTTTAATAATACTCTCCGTGGTGGTAGCATATGTATGATTATAAAAACACAGGATGTAAAGGAAAATAATGTTGGAATATTTCTATTGTTACATTTTCACTATTACCCAACAAGCCGCCAGTGGCGTATTGCAGGGAGTGTATTGAAACAAGCATCTATATCTGAAAAAAAACGATCATTAACAACTAGACGCCAGGTCGGAAGAAGCCAACAGAATCGCTGGTGATTCGTCGTCGTCTGAATTGACCACTGCGTTCCCGGAAAAAAATCATTTCATCATGGAATCTACGTACAGCAAAAACCTTCATACTAGATTTAAAACGTACTTCTCTTTTGGCAAAACAAATGTGATTAAAATGAATACACTGGAAATAGTTTTCAGCTAAAATAACAGCCTTAACGCGTGAAAATTTTCACTCACTTCACGTTTAAGATGTTTATTCAAAGAACTGATGTAATATGACAGAGAAATAGCTCGTTCCCCGTTGAGAAATCAATAGATCTGCGCCTACCTTCAGCTGGTAAGCGGGGTAAGAAAACCATCGAGGCGCGCGTCAGCTAGGGACGCCCTGAGTCCTTTTTTACCATTGACATTTACATAAACGGTTATATGGGGCCCCATCAGTAACTTAACATAGCGACACCTGAGTAACTCTAGCGTTCGTGCTAACTATGCAATACTGAGTAAATAAGTGTGTTCTATGAATAACAGAATTTGCTGTGAGCAACTGAGTTCTGCTTCTAGTAAAGATCTGTAATATCACTTACCATGAAATAGAAAGAAAGCTAAAAATACCTTGATAAAAGTGTTATAAGCAGTGTCTTCTCACATCCTGATTCCAGGACTGCCATCCACAAACACTGAACACGTATCACTAAAATTACGCGCACTTAATAACCACTGCTTTCACTTTTTCGCTCATAAGACTGGCCTTCACACCCTCGCAACCCTAACTACACTGAAGTATTACTGCCTTATTTTGCCACTTCGGCCACGAAGGCAGCAAGCCGGGAAGTGCTGGGTCGTCCTTGACGAGACCCTTTCTAGTCGGGAAGGAGAGTCCCACCGCTGCCGTACCTCTGGTCGCATTGGAACTAATACATACTCGCCGCTTCCAATACTTCCTTCAGCTGCGGAATTCTCTCGCGCCGCATTTCCGACGGTCGAAGAAGATCCTTCGCCAGTGTTGCAATCTTTGTGAGGGAGACCTTCCATGCCTGGGAGTCCAACATAGGGGCTGTAAACAAACATTTTAAAACGGAATCAATGAAAATTATTTTACCAGGTTAGATCCCAACAAAGGCAATAACACAGAAGAAAAGAGACTTGGCTAATTTTCCTCTCAATTTTTATTATACGAAGAACGATTTAATGATAGCGGAACCCTGCTACCGGAGTATCATAATTCACAGAACATTAACATTAACAGAATTCTACTCTGGTAGTGAAGTTAGTCGAACAATTAAAATTATTGTGAAAATCTAACAAGTCTCTTATCTTCTATTTATGGTCTTCCACTTTTCAAAGCAACAAAGTGAAAGGAAATATCGAAAATAAAGGAAACGTACTGCTGAGAAATATATAAGCATAAAGAATTCGCGCGCATTCATAAGAGCTAGCTGTTAATTGTCGAACGAAATGAGTATCTAACGAAAAGTCACAAGCTAAATACAAGGAACATTTTTTTTAATAAATCGTTAACATAATTTTTGAAATTTTTGAATACTCGTCGTAATAACGTATCCCTGTAAGTGATTAACCTCAATTTTCTCTGTCAACCTTACCCAGTTTATTCAATTAAAGCATTCTATTTGATTCATTCCAGAGTTATTCGACGTTGTACTTTTGTTTATTAGCCTTTGGTTTTATATCCTTTTGATATCTTTGCATTTGTACCTGAATTTGACTTTAGATAAGCTGTGATCGTTTCCTATGTTTCTACATTTATGGTTTTGACATTTAATGCTGATAGTTATCGTATATTCCTGTTAGCAACTATGCAATCGATGATGGACTTCAGCCCCCTCGTACTTTTAAGCGTACCTTTATATTGATATCTATGGTCATAGAAAGTGTTATCAATTCCTGGTTCGTTCCGGTAACAGAAGATAATGATCATTTCACCAGTATCATAGAGAAATTCTTCGTTGAACCGTAGTTTAATTCCAAGATCGATGACTTTTACAGTACGAGCATTGAATTCCCAAATTAGAATTAATAACTCAACCGGAGGTATTATGTTAATAACATCTTGTTGCTGTTCCTGAAACGCTTACCCCATTTTATTATAAAGTTCCGCTTTATTAGCAGGCATAATACTCAATTTACGATAGTCAATTTTCATTTTTACAATAACTACCATTTCTGATGTGTATTCATGTACTTCGCATAGATGATTATGGCAACTCCTGCTTTAGCTCTCACTGATTTTTCAACCACCGCTGCAGAAGAAAAAATGTTCTCCATGTTACCTCTAAGCTTTTGTTTCTTGCAATTCCGTACACAAATTCGGTGATTTTGTATTTCATTTTTTAATTCCTGATCTTTATCACTGAATGACTTTATCTTCCATTTTCCTTGTTTAGGTACGCATTAGCAGTTTTGTTAAAAGTGCTTCGACAACTAAAGTCATTCCGCACATGTGGGCTCCCACCAGGAATCGAACCCGGGACCGCTTCCACCAAAGGTGAACGTGCAGCCTACTTGGCCATTCGTGAATCATCTCCGTTGAGTCCAACCTAATTCGAGGTTTGGTATTGAAATTAAGAGTGATCATTTTTAACACCTTTTAGTGGGGTATACAAGCCAGGATTATCAGCGTGGGTGTATTTTAGTCAGGCCCCTCATCTTGAAAGTCAAGAGAAGCCCTGACAGTAATTATACTACCGACGACATAGCTCCTTTATTCATTTGGACGCGAAAGCCCCTTCACTACGACAAGATATGTGCATAAGTCTAATCTTCCTATTTTCATAAAAACAATAGTGGAAGTTTTAACGTACCAAACCTCCATATCTAGGGATAATAGAAAAAATAACATTTCCTGGTTTAAAAGAAACGTCAACTCGGGAAACTAGGTGATGCTATTTACACAACGTGACCCTTTCTCTTTGTTCCTTGTCACTGGAAGCTGAACCAGTCTTACGTTAAGAGAAATGGCTGCCCTCTCTGATTCAAATGCGTTCCAGTCTTTTCTCCCTCCAACCATTATCACTGTCTACTTCTGTGCCATCTTCTGCTGATCCTTCTGTTCTTGGCATTATTTCAAATTTCCTTCTTTCGATAACGTGGTCATCACTAACTTAACCTCTGAAATACCTTAATACTATTATTTTAACAAAGTTACATTTGATAAGGTAATGAAAAAAAGTCGAAGCGTAGAAAAGAAAAGGCGTAGCCGAAATCGAACGCGGGTCTTCCACTAGCCGAGCGGTTGCCCTGACCTCTAAGCTACCACGACAGAAGAATCTCTGCTTCATTTCCTTAGACTGCATTAGGACTCGGTATGTACCGATTACATATTTTTTTCGTTGATGAATGTTTTTATTCAAAAGTAAAAGATTTTCAGGTAGAGTTACATTTAATTTGTCTTATGAGTCTATAGAATTAGAGGTTTAAAAACACTCCGTAAGCCGTCTTTCGGTAAGCGGAACTCGCGCTCAGAGATAAACGGGAAGCTCCGGATTACCAATTTCTGGGAAGTCCCAATGATCATTTCGGATACAAAACTCCATCCTCAGGGGGTCTCCACAGCCTATAGAAAATTGGTGCTCGTCAAGCTTCTTCAGGGGGGAGAATGACCCCGGTGAAGGAAAATGAGTGAATGAGGTGAAAATTTGGTCGGTATGAAAGCTCCAATCTTCCCTTTTTCCGGTCTGCATAAATGTTTCGAATAGTAATCTCTCCGTCTGCCTTTCCTTTCCCTTACCCATGTAGTAAATCGAGGGATAAGGCCAAAATAATGAAACGGCTTACATTTTAATACCGGTCGACTTTGGTAATTGGGTCTGCTTGGATTGCGAAGAAAAGGATAGCAGAGAAGGGTAGAGATTGGTTTGGTTGGATTTGGTTGGAAAAGCTGAATCGAAGGCCCTGCCAGGACCTGTACATTGCTCTAATAATCTATGGCCTAATATTTAGGATGATAACATTTGAAAAGTATTGAGATGTATATGAATGACGGCATTTGAAAAATTTTAAAGTCAATAACAAAATGATTACATATACATGATATTAAAGCAAAATATGCTCTTATTTATAACAAAATTTTACACCCGTTTAGATCATCAGCGTGTTGCTGAATTTGTTACTTAAAAGAGCTGGATTGTTATGAAAATAAGTAAAATCTCACATTAGGCACGTTCTTTTTTCTATTCCAGAACTACCTAACTCCTGAATTGACTGAACCTACGCTATTGGGCTTTATTTAACGTGAGAGATTTGTAGTAGTAGAATTACTTTTTATTGGTGCCTCGACAGCTAGGGTCATTTGCACCAGTTACAGATTTCAGATATATTAACAAAAATTAATATCTAGGGCAATATATTTGTTACAGTGAGAGATTTTTCTCGTTTTTTCTTTAATTTGAAAGTTTCAAGTGATGCAATTAATAAAATTAACAAGAAATATTCACCTTATTAAGGGTTAGTTAGAGGAGGTCCACATTAGGTTAGTTCGGAAAACGAATAATCTATCAGTCAAAATTTGTAAAACTTTGTTACTTGTGTAATTCGTAAAATTTGTAGTATTAATGTCACAAATTATCTACACTTACGCTAATATACGACCCGTTTTGACCAAGATTGTCCCGGTCTTAACTTATAGTACCAGTCAATTTTCTGATCTCCAGGTTGGACGGAAAATTTCAGAAAATGAATATAATGTAACTTAAAAATATTGCACTAATGGAAACAATCTGAACGCAAGTTTTAATAAAGTACGTTATTATAAACTCCCGATTTCCTCCGCTTCAGAATGTGATAAGTCCAAGTTTCTTGCCATCTGAATATGGTAACCCTTGTATATACATACTAGTTACAATTCCGTTAATTTCAGTCAACCATCCCGACACGAATTTATTTATATGCATACCACAAACGTAACATCTTTAAAAAATTAAGATAAAATTCATTCCTTTTATCCGTTCCTATCCTAAGAAGTTTAACCGGAACTCCTAGTACAGCATATCATAATAAAAACAGTTTCAATGGATTATATTTTTACTACCCTCAGACGAATAAATATTTGACCCTGCAAACAAATGTTTTATGGTACTTAATAATGGTGTTTATGGAACTCAAACCTGTTCTTACTGCTAACCACAACTCCAAGGTATAATTTCCCTCCAACCACAAAATGTACTGCGAGAACTTGCAACTGGAGACCGCAGGTAAAAAGGTAGCTGAGAACAAGGCCATGTGTCCTCCATGGAGATGCACAAGTTGCACTTAAAGAAGTGGTGTAACCACTAACCTAGGTTTGCTTCGTTTGCTCAGTCATATGTATGTAAGTGATCCGAATATTGGATTGCTTTTTAAACTAATTACTTTTCTATTTTTACTACATTGGGGGAGATAAAGTGAGCCCTCTCAGTAAATTGGTGTTAAATATTTATATATCATGTACAAACATGCACTCACTTGAATATATTAGTAGATCTTTAGTTTCAAAACTTTCATTCATCAGTTAAAGTGGCCAAAAGTTTCTATCGAGATTGCCTCGGTGATTTAGGGGTACTGATTTCCGAAATTCACTATCCAAAGGAAAGTGAAGGAATACGAAAGGAGTAAAAACGAGGAGAGACATTGGGAAACCGAGAGAGAGAGCGATTATACATACGAGTATGAGTTTATCCTTTAACAATCCATCAGAGGGAAACACAGCGTAAAACTCGATAATTCTAATCAGTTTTGAGTATCATCAGCATTCTGTTTTTGATTTTTTTATTCAAAAGTGATTTCTATTTACATTAAAGATAAGGTGAGTAAAGTGATGCTGCAAAGCTCTAAATGTTTGCTCCAATATCAAAAATAATACATTTACATATTCCAAGTATTCATATTTTCATAGTATACAATGGTGACATTGACTGAATGGATGTTCATCTACTAATTAAAGATACATTTTTCATAACTTTTGTACTCTCTGAGACGAGAGTTATAAACACGTACACAAATTCAAAATTCGAATAATACAATTTATATACACTTCTTTTTTTCTATCTGTCCTTCTAGTTAGGTGCTCAATCTTCGGAGTGGTCTACAGCAATCTTCTCGATGGATCTACTGCCGAATAATAGTGAATTTTCAACTCTGTATCTTTATCATGAGTAAAATCTTTCATTGTATCTTTTACTTATTTAATGTAGTAACTTTCCCTATCTCTCTTTCGTCACAAACTGATGGGAAGATTAAGCAGCACCTCTTCATCATAAGTAGTAGAAGTATTTTTAAAAGTGTTTTGACAGTTGAAGATATTTGCACGTATAGCCTTACACCGGGAATCGAGCTCTCTAATCGAGAGCTTTCACCAAATACGAATGCTCTACCCACTTGGCTCTTTGAGGGCCCTCTTTTCGTTATAAATTACTGTGATAGACTAAAAGGGGTATAGGAATCTCTCCTCAACTTTTTAACTATTCTATCGTTACAAATTTTTTTCACAAAGGCATCTTTTTAGTTTATAACTGGACTCAAATATCTATTGGGCGAACTTTAATTGATAAAAATGGAATAACTTTAAATTACTTTCACGGTCTAATTCTTTGCAATGTGTTTTTCAGCTGGTTTCAAAGAATATCGTGATTCAAACACTGTTTTTTAAATAGAAAGAATTGTTTAAACACATTTTCCTATTAAAATTTTCCAAATGAAAACCCAATGCAGAAGAGCAATATACTGTCCATTAGTAAAAACAATAGAAGGTAAGTACATAAAGAAATGTTGTAATTAGGTAGGTAACTCTACAAAAACAGAAGTGATGCATGGATTACTAATCTGATATGAGACCTACTAAGAATTGATAACATTCATTGCATACATTCATTACATACATTCATTATATCCATTTCTGCCTCCGTTGCTCGGGAAAAGAAAGTAAATAAAAGTGTATGGTATAAAAGATGGATGGTAATTGTTTTGGATGCCAACAATATAGCTATGTATTTCATAAGAAAGCTAAATTTTATCAAGAAAGAGGAAATAAAAAGAGTTAACTGGTAGCCGAGGTTCTCTAAAGGCCTCCGAAGCGTTTAAGTGAGTGAGGTGATGGTACATCTCACTCACCTTAGTAAGCAGTCAATTCGTTTTCTCTGCTAGAGGAATGTAGACATTATGAACAATGTAAGCCAAAAGAAACATGCGCAAATCGTTTAAATATAATGGAAGACAGAGAAAACATTGAATACCCAATTTCGGAACGAAATAAAAAAATGTTATATTCGGATATGTATATAAATGAGGTAAAGATTATGTCTTTTAAGATTGATATTTTCAGTTTGCCTAAGAAGGCTCGAATTTGCGGAATTTTTACATACTGTGTAATTGAATTTCTCGGTAAGAGGTGCATTTACAAGGCGCTTCCAAAAAGTTTACGAAATTTTAATCACACGCGTAAATGGACCCTCACTGTGTCTTTTCTACGAACTATATATCATACATACATTCATAGAGATACCACATCCATAAACGAGACCGCAGTCGGCAGTAGACAAAAGAGCGACGCGAAATACTAAAGCCAAGAGAAAGAAAAAAGAGATGCTCTTGAAAAGATTTAAAACAGGAAGCAAGAATGCTGCCGTTTGCAAACGGTCACGTCAGCGAAAGAGTGAAGCTCCAGTGACTGTTTTTAACTTCGCTCTTCGCAGTTACGGTCTCAAAGAAATTCCACACGAACAATTCCGTAGGACGAGGAATATTTTTATTCGGTTTATTTGGAAACAATGGTTAGCAGGTATGAAACGAGATAAAACATATATACCCCTCATGGGAATATTTCTCTCGAAATTGGTTTTGATATTTAGAACATTGCTTTTCCAGGACTAATGGTTAATATTTCTTTTAAATATCTATTAGTGGAAATATTGATTACATATAACGTAAATTTTTACAGATACACCCCATGTTTTATTTCTTAAAATTTTGTTATAAATGCTATTGTTCTAATCAATCCAGTTCCATTTCGTCAATTCCACAAAGAAAATAAGCATTTTTTGAGAAACTTTCCTCTAGTGATAAAACTTTACATTTCTTACTAGTACCTACCTCCAAAATTGACAATTATGATTTGAGATGATTTTTAGTGATTAACTTTCCCTCGGTAGACAGCTGAAATCCTGTCAGACTCTGGCGTCACATTCCTCAATGGCCAGGAATCATAAATATTAGTCCTTTTCTATGTCTAAGTTTATATTTTTCTAAGTCAATAACCAATACATCTCCATTATTGACGCTAATTCTACTGAGCATTCATTCCATGAAATGATATACAAATTCACCAGAGTAACCTTAATGTAATATACAATTTTATGCATGAAAAGGGATAGTTATGTAACATTTAATTATCGATATCGTATATATGAGTGAAATTTTTAATGCGGGTTTTATATCGGCATTTAAAAAAAAAGACCCAAATCAGTAGATTACAGGTTTACAGAATCATTCTTCCTCATTAACCTGAATTCATCGTATTGCTACAATTTTACGAGAGATATAACATGACTGTAAAATATCAAATGACCACTTTCTTATTATAAGTGTTTAATATTTACTCGTTTAACAATCGAATGGTGGTCCTTTGCGGCGTGTGTGCCATATTTGACAAATATACTGTACTTGCGAGCCAATTTGGTGTCAAACCATAGAATGAGATGGTGATATCATACAAGTTATTATGTAAAAGATGGGATTAATATGTATTAATTGTTGCCAATAATCATTAATCACCACTAATAATGAACATAATCCACATTCATTTACTCTATGGATTCGTTTTTTAAGTGAAGAGTACATAACAAGGATATTGCCGTATATAGATAGTGATAGTATAAAATCCTCTCGCGTTCCACTGATGGCAAGATTGTCGTATTGTTCACGACTCCTGATCTACAGTATCACCTGATTCAAGAATGAAATGAAGAAAGGTATTACTTCAATGCGATTTCCATTCTTTTCACTAACATTTGGAAGTTTTTATGCTTCAAATTTAACTGAAAATATTAATCAGAGGTAAAAGTTAAATTTATATTCTTAATCGTTATAGTCATTCTTCATAAACTTCATGAGCTCTAATATTAATGTGCATTTACTATTTCAGTTTGACCTTTCACATTAGGAAATATTTTATATCGCTATAAATTTTGCATCTTTGATAAAAGTCATTGCTTCATCGAAACCATGATGACGATGCAAATAAAAACCGACTCCCTAAATACAAAATGTAAGAAATCAGTGATAAACCTAAACATGACTCTTTGTGGCGAAGGAATCAGTGTAATATTTACTTTAGATTCTGTCGTTTTTGTGATATCTTGAACAATTTAACGTCATTATTTTCTTATTTGAAAGTGGGAGGGTCGACCTAATGTATAGAAAGGTGAAATATTTAACGGGAAATAAAAGACGAAACAGAATAACCACAATAAAAGATAACAATGGTAACGTTCTACGGGATTCAGCCAGCATAAGGGAAAGGTGGAAAGAATATCTTGAGGAACTATATGGGAAGGACATGAAGCCAACAAACATAATGTTAGAAAGTAAACAAGAAGTGGAGGATGATGATGTTGGACCTGGGATATTAGATAGTGAAATTGATAGGGCCTTGCATGATATGAAAGGAAAAAAAGCAACGAGCATTGAAGAGATACCAGTTGAGTTACTTAAAAACCTGGGGGAAAGGGGTAAAAGAGAATTCCATATTTTATGAAGGAAAATTAATGATGATGGGAAGTGGCCAGAGGATTTCACTAAGACAATCCTGATTCCTTTACAGAAAAACAAGAATACTTCGGAGTGTTGGAATTATCGTACAATCAGTTCAATATCTCACGCGGCAAAGGTTATTCTGAGGGTATTGAATAGAAGAATTGAAGGAAAAATTAAGGGGCAAATCGGAGAAGACCAGTTCAGCTTTCAGAAAGGGAAAGGAACGAGGGATGCAATCGGGGTAATGATGGTACTAGTAGAGCGAAGCCTGGAATTTAAAAGGGATGCATGTGCTTGTTTTGTCGATTTTGAAAAGGTTTTCGATGGAGTCCAATGGCCAAAACTAATGGGAACTTTAAAGAAAATTGGGTTGGACTGGAAATATAGGCGTTTGGTGCAAAATTTTTACTTAAATCAAACGGAGTTAGAATAACTGAGGGGGAGTCGGAATGGACAGAGTTAGGGAGAGGGGTAAGATAAGGCTGCCCATTATAACCATCGCTTTTTAATATGTATGCAGAGGAAATGGTGAATGAAGCTTGGAGAAAATAAGCAAGGGAGTGATAGTTGGCGGGGAAGTGGTGAAGTCAGTAAGATATGCAGACGATAAAGCTATTTTATGCGATTCCGAAAGGGGTTTACAAATACTAGTAAATGCACTAAACGATATGGCAAGGGAATATGGAATGAAAATAAACGTAAGTAAAACTAAAGTAATGAGATTCACTAAGGGAAAGAAGGCTAAATTAACGATCAGGGTGGATGAGGAAAAACTAGAGCAGGTGGACAAATTATCGTAGTTGGGTAGTGTTCTATCTTGGGATGAAAGGTGTGGAGATGAGGCTCGAAAAAGAGTAGCATTGGCCAAAGAAGCTTTTACGAAGCGAAAGAAATTTATGACAAAAGGGTCTCCATAAAGGAATCAGGAAAATATTGGTAAAATCCTTGATATGGAGTGTTTTGCTATATGGGTGTGAAACGTGGACCTTACGAAAAGAGGACATCAAAAGATTGGAGGCATTTGAGATGTGGGTGTGGCGTAGAATGGAGAAGGT
>KZ308841.1:2047897-2061816 GCA_000376725.2 Ladona fulva | reverse complement strand
AAATAAATAATAAAACAGATTAAATTAATCAAAATCATTTAAAATTTGAATGGGAAAGGAGAAATAATTTATGTAAATTATTACAATAAAGAATATATTTTCCAAGCCAGCCGTCATTGGCAATATAAAAAATATTTTTATATGATCTCTCTGATGTCGCAATCGAGAATGCTTGTTGCAGATACCTTACACAGTTTGAATGACCTTTGGAGACAAGCGTAGAGAAATGCCACTTTTGTTCGCGAGAGGGAATTGGAAAAGGGACGCCCAAGTTGGGAAGGAAACAAATGCCAGCAAGAGAGGGAAGGATAACCATATTACCAAAAGAATTGACAAGGGTCGGGCTTCCAATAGAGCAAGACGTAATCCAGAGATTTTTGAGCCTCTGAGTGGGAGGCAGAAAGTGAATAGGTGAAATATGATACAGTACTTTTGAAGACAACAAAAATAAGGTATAAAAAATAGAGTAAATAATTTTTTCAAAAGTAAAACATAATGGCGTTAAGATTGAGAAAATTGTATTTTGATACATTTGACATACAAAAAGTAAAGTTCTAGTAAAAATACGCCCTTTTCGTTCAATTATTTATTCACTGACAGAGAACTTTTTAGTTGTTTTTTTCCCCTACAGAGAGATATAAAGATCTCAATGATGGGAAAGTTGAATGTACACATATTTCCTTTGGGTACATATGCCGCAAGGCGCGAGAAGTTCGCCGAGGTTAGAAACTTTCTTCCTTTGTTTATCTGGAGATATATAACAGAACTTATCTCCCCCTGTTCTCATAGTTGAGGCTAGAAAGGCGTAAATGTCTTGACTGTTCTATGGAGTTCGGTCTACCATGAAACGTTATGTGGAGGAGAATTTCTTCTTCGTAAACGATACAGCCGGAAGCGACATTTGGACGAACGAAAATTGAGTAAGCCATAGGAAGTGATTCCTTCAGGGCGTTTGCCCTGAACTTCATTCCAGTTAAGCGTCGAAACTTCATTATCCGCATCTTCCGATGTTTGCTTTCATCATACAATCAATGATTTATCCAATCCGGGGTAGGTTTTTTACGAATGGATAGCGTGTCGCCGCTTCCTTCAGGGTTTATCAACTAATTTCATTCCATTGACGTAAACTTTTCACCTAAGATGCAATGCTAAATTTGCAATTTCTTTAGGAAATATTGTAGTATTTTTTGAGAATTTGAATTTGTTACTCAAAGTAGCAAATGTCCCAGTTTTCCGCCGCCGGTCTCTCGACACCCTAAATATGGCGTTATTTTCACGAATTGCTGAGAACCTAATGCTTAATTCTATTCCTGATACTTAATTTCATACTTCAATAAAATGGAAAATTAGTTGAAAAGCACCATAAAGCTGTTGTTGTAGTTTTATCGATCAAAAATCACTTTCATTCTCATTCACTTTAGAAGAAGAATACGTTCTCACAATTAAAAAAACTCTTAATTAGGTGTCATGCAGTGTAAAATTAACCTATTTAAAGTTCAATTACGTTACACTCAAATTTCCAGATTCCAAGTTCTTTTGTGACCCATTTTTAAGCTTTTAAATTTTTCGAGATAATAAATTTAATGCTTCAAAAAATAAAATCCTCAATTTCATTATAATAATCCCCCATTAGAGAAAAACTATCTAAACTCGACAAATATAATTAAGGTAATGTCCTTTTCATTTCAAGTAAGTGGTCCTTTTTCATTTCAAATTCTTATATCTGATTTCCGGTCTTCCATCACTTGTATGGAACAATATTTACTCTTAATTAGGACCAATTAATAGCACTCAATCCAAAATTTTGTCCAATGAGTCAAAAATAAAATTTTTTCACGAATTGGCAGTTTCCTCATTTATTTTGCCAATGGATTTTGCACCCGCTCATCTTCCCAAATAGATAAGCATCAATAACAAAATCGAATTGATAATAGATAATTATTCATTAATCCATTTGCATACATTTGAAATGGCTCTAATCTCCCTTTTTTCCTCAGCAATTAATCCATTCTTCTTCCAGAATCCTGCTCATTACGGTGTTAGGCTCCAATTTCCGCTGCCTCTTTCCCGCTCTTTATAATTCTTTCGTCGAATTTGTCATCTCTGCTGCAAAAAAAGACCTTCAACCTTAATGGACCAAAAATAATAGTTCTTTATACAACAATAATAGGCCAAAGGGACGTATAGTCCCCTTTGATGTAACAGAATTATCTCCTTACACAAAAAGGCGCTTTAATTAAGCTTATTTGACCGGTTATAGAGGTCTCAGGGGAATGATTACGACTCTCTTTCTTAATATTCGGAGTCGTTTCACCAGCTTTACTTCCAACAGAGCAGTTCATCGACTCGCACGAATTCTCTCCCGAAAATCGCTTCTAATGTTGTTCTTTCTGTCCCATTCCCTCTCTCGAATCTCCCCTTTAGTTTTCTGTCCACTCTCAGATACCGTCTCTGTTACCGAGCGAGCTCCTTTCCATGTCCATCATACCCTCACCTCCGTTCACTGTGTCTTTTGGTGGTGAAAAGGGGGCGCCCCTTTCATAGCCTCCCCTCGGACACCAATGCACCCGCTTTGCCTGGAAGAGTTTTCCAATTAACGGGCAACAAAGAAGCGCGGTCATCAGCGCTGTGACCACTGAGTACTACGCCATTAAGTACCTCTTCTCTCCCTCTTTCCAGCAACTTTTTATGCTCCCTCTCTCCATTTTCTCCTCTTTCTCCCATTCACTTCCTAAATCCTCATCTTTACCTCACTCCTAGTCAACAAACAGGGTATCTATTCCCCATTTCTGCAAAGATTTTGATTTTCCATCCTCCGTTTTGTCTTTAATAACGGTAAAAGAATAAAAGTAAGAAAATCCATTGTCACGGCCTCAACTGATGTTGCTATTTTACATCTGCATATACATAAATACTCTGAAAGCCGCCTTTCGGCGTGTGGCAGGGGGCGCTATTCATGATGAGAGAGATATAAAAACTACTTTAACATGTTACCACGTACAGTCTTCCTCAACCTGTGTTTAAACGAATGGCGTCATCATGAGGCACATGAAAACAATAAATAGACACACACAGTGGTAGGAAAGGGAAGGGTGAGTTCTACATAAAGGGTTAAACAAGGTGAACGAAAAAAGAAATGGATTGCACGGTGGAAGATAGGATTGGGGAAGTGTAGGGGTAAATGTTCTCGTTGATAATCGCTAAAGAAAGGTATTTAAGAATTTTTAAAATTCCAAATTGTCCGCAGTAGTTCATTTACTTTTGTCTATGAATTGGAGACATTCTATGTTAAAAGAACTTCAATGGCCCTCCTCCAGCAGATTCCTCGCCTTTTGGGAATCCCCCGAGTTGTTTAGCCGAAAGGAGTTCACGAGTTCCTCTCTTTGGACCACGAAACAGCAGTAATAAGAACAACGACCTCCATGCCTTTTCATAAAATGTTATTCCTCGATCGGTTTTAAGAATTACCTCTCATCGCCAGGTAGGTACCTACAAACTAATAGGTAAGGCCTTAGCGATTTAGTTTAGCGATTAGAAGCCAGGGTAAGAAAATCAAAAAGCTATTCTATTTGGTTAGGGAATCACTATAAATAAGAAGGCAAATAGATGATGCGATGAAGCCACTCGGAAATAATTTAATTCAAACATACACCCACACGCAAAACTATAATATTGAAAAGCCCAACTGCTCAATCCTGTTGAGAGAGAAAAGGATAATTCCCATACTAATTGTATATTTCTAGACTCTAAAGAAAACGATAAGAAAAGATGCGTGACATTTTGTAATTATTTACCAAAGATACTACTATAGTGCGCGACATTTACAGATCTGGGAAGTAGACACATGTTAAATTCAACCCTTCCGCACGCCATGAGGCCCACGGGATAAAATTTGAGGTGTGGATTTTCTGAAGTTCGAAAACCTTTAGAGGCCTAATTATTTTTCAATCCCGTTGGAAAATTAAGAAGAAATTCCTAAATAGACGTATGTGCCTTGTCCATGCGATTCGTTGCTGTAAATTGTTCATAGCTGCAAATGCTAATATCTCTTATATATAGTTTGTGAGTAACTTTTATTGCTTGCTGTGCTTGTTTCGTATTAGTAAGACTATTCTTTCCAATTTTCTAATTTAACTTTGTAAAATAAATAAAGCCTGTAACCGACAAAATGAGATTTACGTGTATTTCTTATGGAAACGTTTGACTCGTCTAGGATCGAACGGGGGCCATTATGTTAATAAAAAGTAACCTCTTCTCTGCGGTCTGTAAGCTCTTAATAATGTACAAAGTTTGAAAGTTCTGTGACTTTTAGTTCTCGATTTTTAGCCGACACACTCTCTCTTTACTTTATAATATAGATTCCTCTTTCTGTGATAAAGAGCGAAAGCCATTGTAAATTTCGTTTAATATAATTAAGTCATATCATTGATTGCTTTCAATATTATTTTGAATAATTTTTCGAATTTCGAATAATATTCTTTTATTATTGGTAAATTATTATTCTTTATTATAATGTATTTGTTGATTATTTACTGATAATTAAGAATTACTTTTAAGCGTTAGTTCATAAATTATCTACTACTTAATTATTAAGTTTCGCGATAAAATCATGTCAACCTCCATACGAATATTGGTTTAGAGATGTTGCTGTAAAGATGGATATACTATTCATATATCAAACAGAAAAATTACCACATGAATTAACTTCCATCTGCTGCATAGGTGTAAATGATATTTATTGTTTACCATGACACCTCACAAATTATGATCCCCTTCCTGCTATCGTCTATTACTCTACTCGATTTTCTTCTACCTCTACCTTATCCTTTCTTAAAATCTGCTCCTGACACTCTTCGATCCCCTCAAAACTACCTTCATCTCCCTCTTGCTCCTTTCGACTCCTTTTCTCACACCGCCGCACACTTTCCAACAAAAGCCTCTTTCGTCCGCCTACTCTCTCCGAAGTCAAGGAAGTGTTCTGAAAAGCCTCTCTTTCCACAGTCTCTGGCCCGGGAGATGCCGAGGTTGCAACTTACTTGCCTCCCGTGCCTTCTCTTGGAAAATGTTTCCCGACCCCTTGGTCCGTCAACCAGAAAATACATCAGTTGTGAAAGATACAATTATTTTCGATACGGAGAAAAGGAAGTTTCCGGCAGGGAAATTTATTTTTTCGTTTCTTCCTTCTCCTAGGAAAAGAATTCTCAATTCCCTCACTCAGGTGGTTTTCTCTCCCCACCGAAAGGGAGTCGAAAAAGTGTTGTTTGCGACCGTGCGTGAATGTGCCGCGCCAATTAGTGACAAGTGCTTCAAACATCCCGATCCCAGAGGCTAACAAAACAGAATTTGTGCGATTTTAAGAACCTCTCAACGAACGCCAGTCGACCGCAAAATTATTAGCCTCGGAAGAGTGAAAAAGCGCTGTAAGAAGGAACGGTAGCTAAAGTTTAGCGCTAGGGGACGTACACTAGAGTTAATTACTGGGGATTAAAATGACCATCCACCGTACGTGCCAGAAAAGGGAAATAATTCTACTTACTCAAGAAAAAACGATTTGGCTGCAATAAGGTGACGCTAGAGAATTATCACGCTTGCGGTCGTTTAGCACGCTTGCAGCTCATTTCCCATGCATACTGCACTGTCCTGGAACCATTATGAAAGAGGCTAAGAAACTGAAATTTAAAGGATAACAAGAGGTTCATTTTCCTTCGTAAGAGAAAATTGAGGCACCTCAAATTAACCTAAAAATACACATGCTATTAGCGCAATATGGTGTCCTAGAAGAGTGTTTGCTCTGGATATTTATTGCAGCTTTGATAAGTAGTTGGTATCGCGAGGGATTTCCTTTAATACTTCAGGGTATAGGAGTGTTTAAATATAAGTTATAGAAAATTTGAATTCCTTAAAGAAACAAGAAAATGGGTAGATAATCCTTCTAAATTAATTTCTTAATCAAATAATGATCAAGTATAATTAATCAGATGCTGAGGCGAGAAATTATCTCCAAATCTTACAGACTATTCATCTAAGAGAAATGTTGTACGTTGTATGGACTTTAAAGTTAGCAGTGAAGAATTGAATAGTTATATCAAGCTGAATAAAGGCTATTGGTTCATTTTCCAATAAAAGTCGTCTTTTTGATGTTTTAGGGATTCGCTTCTTAAATGTTAATGGGATTCCAATGGAAAAACTTTAAACATCATTGGACATTCTCCTTTTTATGTACTAAAAAATACAACGATTATGACAGTCCTTATGTTTTACTTAAATGAAAATATACCCATTCAATCTTCCGCAACCCCTTATCTACTGAAATAAATCTTTTTTATGTTCTCCTTTTCACATTAAGAGAGACATGACGACAAATGTTGTCACCCTGAGTGTAGAAGTTTGGCATCCCGAGATAACTGACTGCAGCATGAAGTTGCTGTTAAAATAATTTATATAGATTCCAGGAGAAATTCCAAAATTTCTCTACTCTTACATTTACTCTTTTATATCCTTTTTTTACCAAAAGCGGGTAGTATTCAAATTGAAAACTGTTCGCTCTTTTTTGTATTAATTATACTACGATTCACAAATTTAGAATTGATGATTTCATTTTCTGAAGCTTTCTAAGAACTTGCATTTTTGGACGTTCCCATTTCAGGGAATTTCGGAGAAACTTCCATTTTCCGCCCCAGATGAACCGCCCTCGTTACCCTGTCTATACTACAGCACTGCGTGTTCACTGAGTTTTCGATAAACTTCAATCTTTACACATATCATTCAACCTTTTTACTTAATAAAAAACCGTATTTCATGAATTGTTTCCAAACTTAAAACACATTAAATTACGTTTTCCATAAACAAAATTCTTTGCAAGCCTCCCTTCTACGTTGTCTATCTTTCAACGTCCTGCATCTCTCTCTAGGACTAAATTCTCACAAATGGAATCATAATTTGTATTCTACTAGTTGTGCCTCTAACCCTTAACTCGGACCTCTTCGTGCTATAACTTCCTATCCTCACTAACAATTATTTGGTAGCCGACCTTCTGTTTCAAGAACAGTTATTCAGGGAAACTTCTCTTTCATTTTGACGCTAAGTTTCCCCTACTATTCTCCCACCACATAATTATGTACCCATTAGTAACAAAAGACTGTACTCTTGTTTGTCTTAAGCATCAAGGAGCTAACGATACCCATGCCTTCACGAAAACGGTATCACGACCACTTGTCCAATTAAGAATTAACACAACAGTCCACTTAAGTCGGAAGGTTAAAATAAGTCATATAACTGTAAAACTCTTGAGTGAGTAAGGATGGTAAAAAGATATCTTAATATTTTTAAGAAAACATGCTTGCGAGGTCGACTTTCAAATCTTTAAAAACAGAGCTCATCACAATCCATGGAAATACCAAGCACACCCTCACACCCTTAACGGATATAGTTCCAAGCGTGTAGATAGAAAATTAAAATTTCGGAGTGTGCATAATAATTTTTGCTAACTATTTATTTAAAAAGCGACCTATAATAAACATATTCACATTACAATAAAACGGAAAACTGTCACTTAATAACAATTAAATATTTATCTGTTTAGGATCTATCTTTATTTTTCGTATTCGCTTTAATTTATGAAATGAGAGAAATTGAGCTCTTTCAATAGAAATTCAAAGCTTTAGTGATAACATGAGCCTTCCTATCACAGAGTGTACTGGGGGTTGAATGGCTATGAAATTTCTGGCTCTTCTCTCAGCCTTCTGCTTAGCTAAATCTGCCTTCTCCGTAGCAGCATTCCTCCATTATCAGTCTAGGTTTGCAGTCGCTCTAACTCCCAGGCAAGATATGCCTCTCCACACCAGAAGATACGGAATTTCCCAACCTTTTGGCGCTTTTACATATATCACCAAAATATTGCTTGAATTTAGAATGAACGAAAATTGCACGTAAACCAATATACAGCAAAAATTAAATATTAATTAGCCATGGTAGTGTTCTTCGAGGAACGCTTACTTCTTGTCCTTGGTTATCCCTCACCCTCAAGTTCCGGATTGATTTCGTTCTAGTATTCGAATCTAAGTTGAAATTTCTATGAGCTGCATCAATCTATATGAATCACCATATTTGAAGAATGCAACGACAAACCGAAAACAGTCGGTGAGGGGAAAAACACAAGGTTAGGATACCCACTGATATAAGTGTTTTCCTGAATCTAACTACCGTTTCATTTACCCCACAACACCTGAAATTAAGAGGCTTCAGTTTTAACAACTTTACAACTGATGCTCAGTTCAGAAAGCTCCATACAAGACGAAGAGAAGAAAAAAAAGAAGATGATGAAGAAATATATGACGAGTGATTTTTTGCAGAACTGTATTCAATTATTTATCAAAGTAAAGGTAAAAGAAACTCAACAGCTAAGAGAAGGCAAAGAGAATTATGCGCAATAATAAATAGAGAGAAAGGAAGAAGTTCTAGATGATTTATAAAACCAGCAAACTTTCCCATAAAAAATATCCTATTAGGGAAGTAGTATCTAAAATTTAAAGCAAATCCTACGCAATGGTATACGTAAAAACTTTGACTCTCCATCATAGTTTCCATTGAGGGGTACAGGAGTGGACCCTGAAACCTTAAATAGAAAGCTCCCTGCTAGGCAAAGCAAATTACACTAGTATACTAACTTCCTGTTGGTCGACTTCTCCTTCCCTTCCATAATTCAACATCTACATCAGGGATTTCTAGCCTAGAGTCCGCAAACCTCCTGGGCTTCGTAAAAGTAAGGAGTGGTGGGTAAGTTGTACGGAATAAATATAAAAATCAAATGTTTTTATGTTCCAAATGGGCACGAAGGTTTCTGCGTCCTCAATGAATCCCATTCAAGCTTTTTCCCAAAGGCCCACATTTCATAACTTAGTGCGGTACGATTTTTTTCCGTTGGCTCTCAACTGAGCTTCATCTCTCTCTTTTCTCTTTGGTCACTTCCGAAAAATAACTCATTTTTATCACTAAGCGTACTTACACTTGCAATCAACGGAATAGAAAACTAATTGCTGATTTTTGATGGCTCTTAAAATGAAGATTAAACTTGGCTACATGGTTTTTAAGTAATGTTTACAATTTCGTCCAAAATATAAAATAGTTTTATATACTACTTTCTAACTTAAATGAAAAATTCCTAGTAGAACTAACTGTTTAAAACAAAAAAATATCTATGTGCGTTCATTATGACAACGATAGCAGCAAGGGGATATTTTCTGTATATTAATCGATGTCATTTTTCGTCAAGTAAGATGAATATAAAGATACTTGTATCTTTGTTGATGGATGACCTTGTTACCTGAATTCCTCGTGATTCGTGAAATACAGAAATGCGAATAAATAATTATTAAGATGCTTCTTCTTTAAACATTAATCTTTTTGTAATGTTGAATTGAGGAGCAGCTCTATCGGGACGCAAGTGACACGCGGGCCGCGTGCACTTGCGTACCGCACTTTTGTGCAGTCCTGGCCTATGACGATACAATTCGTCGCAGAATAAGTATTATAAATATTGTTAAGAAATATATTGAGTTATTATGATCTTTCCGCAGAACTTTTTTGTGCTTAGGAGGACCAGATATAACCGATAATAGGTATATTTTTAAACTAAATTAAGTCCTGTCATGATTGACGGGGGCGTTTACTATTTAGAGTATATTTTGCGTCATTTTCTTTTGTTCTATCTCTGACAGAACATAAGATAGCGTTAAAAGCCATGCCAAAACATTCATTTTGAGCAATCCTCATGCAAAAGTTACTTGATGTGGAGTAGATTACATTAATTCGACTTCATAGATGTACATTCATTTAATTTTGACTGATGTTAAATCTTTCAAATGGCTGCTCCCATGTCGTAATTAGCTTTATTAACTTCAAACAGAGAGAATCCGTTGAAGTAACTTAGCCTCGATTCAATCTAACGATGGTACATACAGTTCCTGAAACTAGAGGTAGCAGGGAATGGTTGAGAAAGCTCCCAAAAGAAAAGAACTTAGATAAAGTTAACACGCTAAAAGTTACGTCGATGATAATAGAATCAGAGAGTATCTTTTGAAACGAATCGCAAAATTAGCTCTCAAACTCTAATCCACTATCAGACTTTGCCGTTACACTGTGAGTCGACATTCTGAAATGTTATAAAAACTCTTCTCTAACTTTTTTCAAAACTTACATATGTTATCTGTGGACGTTACGTATGATTTTTTTTAATTCTTTCCCAAAGTGTGTCGGAGACAGGTGAGCCGGACGGTAGCCCTGGGCGCCGAGGCTCAGATGGGTCTTATGTTTGGTGGGTCATATTTCATGGAAAAACCAGCTACAGTTAACCACACAAAAATATTTGTGGGGGTTTTCTCTGTAAAATCAATCCCAGATTAATTATTTTGAGAATTGGTATTTGATTGTTGACGAAAGTATGCCAGCAGTCATAATCGTTGCCTGTTTACTGGTAGTGTTTTCTTGATGAATAGAATGTCTTATGAATACGTCTATCTCAATAAATAATGGTAACCTATTGTTACCGTGAATTTACTCTCTATAAAACAATACCTACATTTCCTTGTATTGTAATATTTAAACGATAGTAATTTGAACAATAATTATAAAAGTAGCCTAATAAATATTTGCTTTCTCATGAATATCAAGGTGATTTTCTTTCGGAAAATTAGCATGTCGTTAAATTATGGATATTTTACAAGGATCTCTACGAAATGGCGCCAGTCTGTCTCCGAGGTCTTGGGTTGGTCCTGCTCTTTCCTCATTTTCCTAATTACTCGACCGCAGTTTGCTTTTAACTTTAAATCATATCCAAACCTTTCTTCTCTTGATTTTTTATATTTCTTTGCTTATTTTTCCATCCGTTTTTCAGTTTTTTAGCTCCATTGTTTCTTTATTCCCACTTTCATTTCATCTCTGAATTCCTTGGACTTTTTTGCTTTTACTCTTACTTTAAATTTATTGGAGTTAGTCTATGATATTCAAAAGATTTGTTTAATACAATGTACATAACTATGCATCACTTAGCTGAAATGTGTAAATGGCTGAAAACCGAAGAATAGAATCTTTTATAAAAAATCCTGCATTGAAAATGGAGCGCAAACCCTTTTTTTAGACGATCCGTCCCGAGCAACTCCTCCCTTGATTCGCGATAACATCTTATTTAATACGAATAGCGAGTCGCGTTCATCGCAGCATCTTTAGTCTTATATTTCTCGCCACGGAATGTATTCTCCCTTTCGGAAAAAAGTGTTGAAGATGAAAAATATACTGCCGCCAATAGAATTAAATAGTAAGGGAGAAGCGAAGTAGGTGAAGGTCGAACGAACAAGAGTGAAACAGCTACGGTGGCGCATTCTAGTTGCTGTCGAGAGAAGTTCCTCAAGAGCTTCATTTTTTCTGTAATGCCGCGGTCGTAAAATGTGCAAATCTCCGAAAGCGACGAGTGTGGCCTCAGGTACGGAGCTCTACATCCTTACTCTGCATTGTGCTGAACATTCACCTGAAGCCGTTACTTCAACGGCATACTCCTATCTAGAAACTTAAATTTACGATTAATTTCAAAGATGCTTACTTATCCCTATTTCCTTTCGATCATTTTATATATAACGTATAGGAAATATATTCGGTATTGTTGAGCCTTCAACGGAGAAATAGGTCTTGTAACATTCATATTCGTAATAAAATCAAAAATAAACCCTGAATTAAAATTTCAAGAAATATTAAGCTTCAAGAAAAAGTAAACTTCAAGAAAAATTAAAATTTTAATCTTAACGTCTTACTCTAGTTTTATCCTTCGAGTGAGAGCATTGTACCCTAACATTAACACATTCAAATGTTAATATCAACTGCATCTTTATCTCGTATACAGTAAAAATTTCTCTAGAATTTTGTACATATGTCGATGAAATAGGATTACTATATTCGTTAATTTCTGTTTGACTTATTTGAGAATGTGCGATCAAAATTAGCACACTGATCAAAATTAATACATTTTCGATTTCACGTAAACCTGAATGGTAGCAAATCCATATTTAATGGCCGCAACGACCTTCCTTCTCTTTAGTTGAGAGAGCACACATTTTCTTCACTCTTTTCACCATAGTTTCGTCAAAGAGGACTACATGGAGAAGGATTTCGAATTGATACTTAACGAAGTAATGAGAATTTTTCATCCATTTGAAGAATAATCCTTGATGAAACGTTTCAATTGTGATGTTAACAAACACAGATAACTCTTTTGCATAATATTATCTGAACTACCATAGGACCCTTTCATTTCTGTAATAATCATTCTAAGAAGTTTGTTAAAAGTGCTTCGACGTCTTAGGTCATTTTGCATGCAGGCTTCAGACCGGAAATCAAACCCGGGTCCGCTTTCACCGAAGTCGAGCGCGTGGCCCATTTAGCAATCCGGGAGCCCGCAATCATTCTTTTGGTAATGATAAGAATATCTTAAGAAACCCGCAATGTGCAATGTCTGAACACCGTCAAAACTTCATTCGAAATAAAACATTTGCGTAAACTCTAAACTAAATAGATTTCCAATTATTTTATTAATTTTCCATCGAGATTAATTTTTATTACTTTTATTCCGCAATTTATTTTGACCTAATTAGGTTTCTGTCGTTTCAAGGAAACCCTGAGCTAGCAAAAATTGATTTTTGTTTTCTACGAGTGGAAATGGATATCAGAAATGATGACGGACAGATAATTAAGTGAAGCAGGACATATCTGTCTATTCAATTAAACGTAAGTACGCAAATGTATTCCATCGCACGCTTTGTGGAAAATACCTATTTACACAGACTGCTTAAAGCTCTTCATTATGACTACTACCAATGCCGAGCTAAGCCTGACTGTTAACCTCACTTCAATTCAAAATTGGTAATTGTAAAGCATGTCGAAAGATGCCAAGAAAATCTTCAATAAACGCCGCCAACGGATGCCAATCCTCAAGATTTATAGATTCATCTAATCAATATTCTTTAAGACGAAAGCCAACTTTTATACAACACAATTCTAAGCTTAGATTCGTATAGATATGAAAGAAAAAATGTTGACATTAAACTATTAGAACTCTTAGGGTTTAAATAAAAAATGACAAACGATCAATTATCTGGTCGAAAAGTCTGAAAAAATATTTGCATTGCTTGGAGAGATAATGGAAATGTTAAAATAATTTAAAACCTATAATACAGCACGCTAATTTTGGTACGATGGAGATATTAATTTTTACAAAATGTGCTATTTCGCTTACAGCGATTTGTGAATTTTTTTTCTATTCCTTTCTCTAACGATAAGGAATGAAATACTGCGCGTTCCTACATAATCAGTGTGTTCCGCTACAATGACCACTAACGCCCAAATTAGAGCTGCTATGGAATGGTGCACCTTTTTACAAATATTACGATCTTAATTTTAATCATCACGAACATAAACGTTTAATCAGAAGAAGACTGCACCCAAGGCACGATCAATAAAGTATTCAGCCGTAAAGCCGGTGTCCACTGTATGTACCATGCATCGTACATAGTTGATATAATTTATATGAAGCATTAGTGTGGATCAATACGTATAGAATTGACTGTTCAGCAATAATTTTAAATATTAATAATAGTGAACTTATATCATAATAATTTAGTATACTGAAAACAAATAATTCGGATGTACATGTAATGTATGCAGCAGTATTCGGTATTTTTCGTAATAATCAAACGCGGTTTGTAGAATCTATGATGAAAGGAAACACGGCTGTAATAATACATTCGAGTTTTAGAAAAGCTCCAAAAAGCCGTAGTTTGCAAACAAACCAACCGTTAGGAAATTCCAACAAGCGGCAGTTATAACTTTTCCGTGGTCGCACTTTGCAAGTATTGTTCTCAAAACAGAATAATAGT
>KZ308841.1:2010304-2026171 GCA_000376725.2 Ladona fulva | reverse complement strand
CTTCTCAGCAGATTTATTTTAAAACACACAACCAGTTTTGGCACAGACTGGCCATCATCAGGTCACCTAACGTAATTTGCAGCAGCTTTTAAAGTTAGAATCAGAATCATCTCTAGGATCTGGAGGGGGCTGGATGAGGACCCCAACTATAATAATCAAATTGCTCATTTAACAGAAATGTTTCAAGTTTGTGTTAATGATATTTTCTCAAAATGTAGGAAAATATATTTTTTAAACTTTGTAAAGATTTAGGCAGATTTATACATAAATAATAAGACTATTGCAATTTAAAGATTATTTTTCTAGCATTAACACATGCAAATTTGTCAATGATTTTTGGTTTATCAATCTTATCAATTTTCTCACATTCATTTGAAAAAAGGACGCTTGGAATCTTACACCATTTCTTATAATTCCTTTGAACCAACCCTAAAAACCTACCAAGTAAAACAGACTGTTATTAACTTGTGATTTTAAAATGGAAAATGAATTTTTATGAAAATCATTTGAAGTGAAAGTAATGATTTACAATAACTGACCTATTGTGGCTACAATTTCCTCAAAAGCTTGCAAAATCTTAGCATCAAAATGTAAAAAAATCTGTAACCTTCTCAATTTTCTAAAACATTATTGGGTTAATATAAGAATATTACTTACAGTTAGATTGTACATTCTTTGCATACATGTTGTGTCATTCATCAATGATATATAATGGAGTCGAGATACTTTAATTGGAAACAGGATGGAAAATACTTTACCTGGGTTTCCTTGATGATTAAATTAGTTTTCCTTTGCACTGTTTCATAGATAAACAATTTGAATGAAGGCAACATGAGCAATGACTCAAGAGTGGCCAGATTATTTCATATGCTACCATGTAGTACCTAGATGTTACCAGTCTTCCAATGGTTACCTACTCCTGATTTAGGGTATGAGGACTTACATCCATGAGAGTTTTAAGCTCTTTCCTGTTACCTCTCAATGACTATGTAATCACATTATTATACTATAGTAATGGACCTGATGATGAAACAAAGTAAGAAAATGATTGATATTCTTATTTCAATACAATTAGGTGAAATTACACTAGGATTATAATTCATTTATGACAACACATGGTACTTGTTAAAGAAAGGAAGTCACTGAATAAGTTGATAAATATAAGCAATGGTTCTCATTTCTCCTGAGGCATATAAAGCCAGCCTCTGGAAAATAACTTACTATCTCTTTCTCAATTCATTTAAATACAGATATTTCTCCTCCTTGACTCAAGAATCTTCAACTGTTAAGACAACCGTCTGAATATCATCATTGCCTGAATACAACATAAGGGGTCACATCACATATTTCATATCAATGGTATCATTTTTGTACTTTTCTGGGTGTTGGGTTAATTCTTGCCTTGTATTTACTTCTGAATCCAGTAAATCTAGTAAATTTTGATTGTAGTGAAAAAAAGGGAAAAGTAATAATTACTACAATATGAGAAGAAATTGAAAAATTAAAAAACATCCATATAAATACGTAACACAGTCATTACATGAAGGAAAAGTCACTTGTATTCATCCAAGCTTTTCCAGAATGGTGCCATATAAAGTTTAGACAGGACATAACAAATCCAGGATATGTTTGTATTAGCTGGAATTTCCATTCAAGATTTCTATTACTTTTAAAAGTAATAGAATATTAAATATACTGTAATATGTCACGTTTAAATATGGCTCTTGAAGATGAAATACGTTCCAAATATGGTAATAATTCCATACTTCACGATCTAAAGGAACCAAATAATTTAAATTATGATGTGTTTAATGACAGTCTATAGATTTATAACTCATTTGAAAGGAGTATCAAATAGACATAATCCAGCAAAATTTGTTAATCTATAGAATTACCATTATATATGCATCCAATACATCTAGGAAATCAATTTTCCCAAACATTTTAACAATGTATGGTTTTATTTTTTTGTGACCATCACAAATAAATACTTCAACAACTGGGAAACATACTCCAAGATCTCTAGAAGAGACACAAGTGATTTGGCAGAACAAATGGAAGAGAAACTGGAGGGATGAAAAATCATTTAAAACTATGAAAAGAAATGATTTCCACATAAAAAAACATTGTGAAAGTCAACTTGTGCTGCTTACAGTCACCAAACTCACTGACAACAAAATACGAATGCATTTGGTTCATCACAGAATACTTCACACACACGCATTGTTCATTTGAGACCAGATCATCTAGTTGACATAGTCCACCATAAGGCCTTTTTGTTAAGGATTCGATCCTTGGAATGACAATCTAAAATCTTACTTCAATGCCAAGGAAATGTTCTTCACACTTACTCAGCTACTGAAATAATTACATAAATAAATAATATTATAGTTCACTGTGTGCTTTTTCTTCATCTAAACCATTTTCAGAATCTGAAAAGGAAAAAATAAATATTAGTTAAGAGAGAATTTAGAAGGTGGAGTCTTGAACCTTACAAGTATTTTTACACACCTTCACCATCCACCTCCTGTTCATCATCTTCAACGACACCATCACTTTCACCATCATCCTTAGCATCTTGTTCGACATCTTCATTTGAGTCTGTGAACATATCCTCTGGTACAGAGGAGGAAGGTTGTTCATCACCTAAAACAGATGGTTCAGTATCTTCTTTGGCTGGCTCTTGTTGGGTCTCCCCTTCTATAACAGTTTCAGTCTCATTCTTTCCTTCAGATGTGGTTTCTGTTTTATTCTCTTTTGCTGAAACCAATTAAGTTCATACATCAGACATCCAGACAATATACATACCAATATCTCATCTTATTATGTAAACGAATGCCCTGACATACCTTTGGCAGCATTTGCTTCTCTAGCTTTGTTGGCCTTCCAGATTTCTATTTTATTGATCAGATACTTCACCTGTAACATCAGTAAATGAATGTTTAGGAACCAAAACAGTTAAAATTTTAGCAAGTAAAAATTGCATTTTTCCTAGCATATATTTACATACAAAAGTCACCAAAGACAGTGAATTCTATTTAAGCAGATTAGCACAACCTCTTTGAAGTTATCCAAAAGATATAAAATCAAGCAATGAAAGTGCATCATTGTATATCCTTGTCAATGGCAGATTTTTAAAACAGAAATTATGAATTTCAGTCAAGTAAAAAGCCTTTCTTAAGAGAAAGACAAATCACTTTTGTATGCAGTTATTGGGTCATGTGGAAAGTTTTTCATCTTTTTTACTGACTAATACCTAACTAATAGAGCAATGTTGTTGGAACCTTCTAGGATGTGTTTGATTTCCAATTCCAGATTCCCAATCTTTGGCAAACAATTAAAAACCAATTAAAATGGATTACTACTTCACTGAATAAATCTTTTTACATTTTTTAAATGTTAAATTATGTTTCTTCTATAAAAACCACAGAACATTCTGGATGACACAATACTTTAAATTCAACACTAAGGAAACTTAAAAATTTTTGAAGCAAAAATCAAACTAAACTTTCTCTTCAGTATGTGATAAACACCTAATTCAAAAAATTAATTCAATTTCAGCAATCACGTAAAAAATAACAAATAAATTATAATTCATGAGCTATTAACTAGCAAATACCAAATTGAGAGGCTAACTGATGAAGTGTAAAAGAAATCGACAACAATAAAACTTAACCATTCAATACTTTATTCAATAATATTGATTAGCATACCTCTCTATCTAGAGCAGCCATTTTCTCGGCAATTGCCTTGATTGTTAGTTTAGGTGCTACAGAAAGAGACAATTTAGACTGCTCTTCCTCCATTTTGGTCTTCCAACCCTAAAAAAACAAAGGCTATCTTAGACAAGAGCATCACTATCACTAAATAAATGGTATTTTTAACACTATTGGTAATAACTGTGAAAATAACTTGGCTTGGGCTACCATACCTTAGTGTCAGAAATCAGTTTCTCAAGTGTTTGCAATTCTACTTCAGTGAATGCTCCAGCTTTACCGTCACTACTGGTTGCCCCATCTCCAGATGTACGGGCACCATTTAAAAAAACTTCCGCAGCTCCAAGGAGTGAATCAAGGGATCGAATAGCCTCTGGGCGTCCATGGTGCTCTACCACACGCTGAATCAGAGGCCCAGATAAACGCTTCAAAGATGCCAAACGACTCTCATAGTCTTCAGCCTTAGCTCCCATACCTGGAGCACCATCATCTGAAATCCACTCAGAAACCTAGGAAAAGCACAAAAAGTCAATCAACTGCAAAAATAGCCACAATAAGTCTTATTCTAACAGCAACGATTTACTAATTAGTCCAGATAACTATGTAATGATAGGAATAGTATTATAAACAAGATTTAAAACAAGGAGTAATATTTCTTGAAAATATCATACAATGTAACAAAATTTTGTACAATGTTATATTCCTAATTGACTAAGCCAAGTTTAAACTGATCATTGAGGACTATCACTGCATACATATGAGGGTCCTTCAATAAGTCCTTGAAAAAGATAGAAAAACAAATTTTTTTTTATTTTTCAACATAATCTCCTTATAACTCTATACTCTTTTCCAATTGTTTCTCTAACTTTTTAATCCGTCCAAAAAGTAGGATTTCGGAAGGTCCTGAAAATAGGCATCTGTTTGGGTGACGACCTCCTTGTTGCCATTTTTTCAAGTTTGGAAATAAAAAGATGTCACTGGGGGCAAAATCCAGAGAAACAAAATCCAGGTGTATGTTGTAGTAATTTGAACTTTAATTCCATAAATTTGGCCACTGAAACTGCGCAGATGTGCATTGCATGTGCTATGCATTGTCTTGATAGAAGAGTATCTTTTTCTTTTTCAAATGAGGATGTTTTTATTGATTTCTTCACTCAAGCGGTGCAATAACAACTATCGTTATATTCAGTTATTGTTTGACCTTTTACCAAGTAATTGGTGTAGAATATTTCAAGTGCATCACAAAAAACCATGGCCATCACATTGCTGGCCAATTTCACCATCTTCGCCTTTTTTGGGAGCCCATTCTCATTTTTTTAAATCCACTGTTTTGACTGTTTCTTTGTCTCTGGAGTGTAGTAGTGTATCCGTGTTTTGCCCACAGTTATGTATGGATGCAGAAACTCATCAGGATTGCAATGGAAAAGCACCAAAATAGCTCAGTCAACCATACCATTGCATTTATTCTTCTCTGAGAGCAAATGTGGCACCCATCTTGCCAAGATTTTTCTCACGATCAATTTTTTGTGCAAAATTGAAAACACTGTACCTTGCGATATGCCAGTAGCCGCAACTATTTCACACACTTTGATTTGTCAATCACTCAAAACTGTATTGTGAATTTTGTCAACCATTTTGTGGGTAGTCGCTTCCACTGGATGTCCCGAACGATGTTCATCTTTTGTGGATGTAAGGCCACCTATTAAGCCATTTACCCAATTTAACAGTTGCAAACACAGGAGCAGTTGTGCCATGAACTTCATACAACTCAGCTATGATCTCTTTTGGTGTTAATCCTTTTAAATATAAGTGTTTAATCACAGCTTTAAACTCACTTTTTTCCATTTTTCAAGATAAACTAAGTTTTTTGCTTCAATCAACAATAAAAATGAAACCATGAGATGGATATAACTGAGACTTTAACAGCTATCTAGCAAGTAATGATGCTTACTAAAAACAAACCATATATGAGTGCAATCTCTTGGATTTTCTAAAGACTTAAAAAACAACCCTCGTAACGTTAAAGATATAGAATGTATAAGTTTTCATATACTTTTATTTCATAATTAAGTATTCACTACTTTTGGAATCATACATATAAACAATTATTTGAGAACTTATTATGAAGTTAAACAAGCTTATTCCAAATGTTGCCTCAGAAAATTGTGGAGGTCACAATCATAAGAATAAAATTTTTGAATTATAGTATGAGCAATTCTTTTTTAACCAATGTCCAGAAAAATCAAGATAGATAATCAGGGGATTAATTGAGGCTTAGGGGTATGTAGAAAAATCATTAATTGATGATCATGGAGAAGAAACAGGAGAAGTATCAAGAGAGAATGAATATTATGGAAGTAATTAGAATAGACATGCATTTAAAATCTTGAAATCTACAAATAATAGATTAGTTTTTAAAGTCACTTCAATCTAATACATATGTGATTCTTGTTTTGATGCAAAGAAGTACTAACATAAACCTCCTTCAAATAAATATACCTGTCTTATCTGAAGTAATTTAAATTTTTGAATGGATATAATAATTGGGATTAGTTGAAATGCACTTTTTTAGCATTTTTTAATATTATCATACTGTTTCATGGTATTTTAAATTCTCAAGAAAATTGGTAATAGAACATTTTTCCTGACAGGAATGGCTAAGGATATAGAATTGTCTTATATTCAAGTAATCTCACACTCATGTAAATGCAGTCATAATTTATATAAATTACAATATGTTCCAAAAATATCAAACAGGTTTTCCCCTACATTTCTGCCATGACATTATGCAGCCATTGGGCCAGTGAGTTCACAATCTGGCTATGCAGCAGGCTAACCTACTTGCAATAAAATGGTCATCCACTTTCTAATAAAGGACTGCAGGAAGCACATGATAGCATTGGATGCTTTATAGTAGATATCATTGGAAAGGTTTCCCTCATGTATTGAAATTACACCACAATTATTACCTATATCAGGACCAATCTGATATCTTATGTTCCTAGGATTGAGATTTAGATGTCCCTTTGCTTAATAGTCTTAGTATATCAACAGATCAAAAAATTTAAAATCCAAAATATAAGAGAATAAAAATTACTTGGACTATTTTATTGCAGGTAGGTTGGCCTACTGCACAGCCAGGTTGTGAACTCTCTCGCCCAATGGTTGTATAAGATCACAGGGTTGAAATATATAGGGGCAAAAAAGTCCGATTTTTTTAAAACCGACTTACAATCAGCAAAGATCTGAGAAAGCCATGTAGAGGTGATTCTGAAGGAGTGAGATGAATTTTATATGATAACTGATTTGAATTTATAAGGAATTGTATTGAAATTATTCACTCGTGGATACCCATACATTCAACCATCATAAATCTTCATACTTCAAATTAAAGAGATAAATACAACATATTCTACAATGCATGAGAATCCGTAACATACATTTCTAAAGTAACAAAAAATTTCAAATTAGATGAAAATTTGTACCAACTGTCAGATATTTTGGATACTCAAGTTTGGAGTTCGGTAACAACTAAACTAGGGATCCCACAGAAAATTAAGTTAAATCTAATTTTACCATTTTTCACCATGCTTTTAAGCATATGATGAAAACCTGTTTTTATCTGGTCAGTAACCAAAGAAAAAAAAACAAAAAATGAGCAGTTTTTATGCACTTAGAGTGCTGACTATAAACTTTTATTTCTCCTACAGTGTCAATTCAATCATATTCAATTTTGATATAACATTAAAATATTTATTCTTGACTCATCAAATTTCAAATTATTTCTTTGGCACAAAAAAAATTATCAACTATTTTGTAAGACATGTTGTTGGAAAGTTTTACTGTTATATTTTCAGATCTCTCAAAAAGAGATAAATTTATTTGAATGTTTATGAAAATCATTTTAAGTGAAAGTAATGATTTACAATAACTGACCTATTTTGGCTACAATTTCCTCAAAAGCTTGCAAAATCTTAGCATCAAAATGTAAAAAAATCTGTAACCTTCTCAATTTTCTAAAACATTATTGGGTTAATATAAGAATATTACTTACAGTTAGATTGTACATTCTTTGCATAAATGTTGTGTCATTCATCAATGATATATAATGGAGTCGAGATACTTTAATTGGAAACAGGATGGAAAATACTTTACCTGGGTTTCCTTGATGATTAAATTAGTTTTCCTTTGCACTGTTTCATAGATAAACAATTTGAATGAAGGCAACATGAGCAATGACTCAAGAGTGGCCAGATTATTTCATATGCTACCATGTAGTACCTAGATGTTACCAGTCTTCCAATGGTTACCTACTCCTGATTTAGGGTATGAGGACTTACATCCATGAGAGTTTTAAGCTCTTTCCTGTTACCTCTCAATGACTATGTAATCACATTATTATACTATAGTAATGGACCTGATGATGAAACAAAGTAAGAAAATGATTGATATTCTTATTTCAATACAATTAGGTGAAATTACACTAGGATTATAATTCATTTATGACAACACATGGTACTTGTTAAAGAAAGGAAGTCACTGAATAAGTTGATAAATATAAGCAATGGTTCTCATTTCTCCTGAGGCATATAAAGCCAGCCTCTGGAAAATAACTTACTATCTCTTTCTCAATTCATTTAAATACAGATATTTCTCCTCCTTGACTCAAGAATCTTCAACTGTTAAGACAACCGTCTGAATATCATCATTGCCTGAATACAACATAAGGGGTCACATCACATATTTCATATCAATGGTATCATTTTTGTACTTTTCTGGGTGTTGGGTTAATTCTTGCCTTGTATTTACTTCTGAATCCAGTAAATCTAGTAAATTTTGATTGTAGTGAAAAAAAGGGAAAAGTAATAATTACTACAATATGAGAAGAAATTGAAAAATTAAAAAACATCCATATAAATACGTAACACAGTCATTACATGAAGGAAAAGTCACTTGTATTCATCCAAGCTTTTCCAGAATGGTGCCATACAAAGTTTAGACAGGACATAACAAATCCAGGATATGTTTGTATTAGCTGGAATTTCCATTCAAGATTTCTATTACTTTTAAAAGTAATAGAATATTAAATATACTGTNAGGTTTAAGGTTTTAGAACAAACCATCTGAGTTTCCATTATTTCTTATAGGGGAAATCACTTATGATATACGAGTGCTTTGGATCACAAGAGCATTTCCAAAATGAATTACACTTGCAATCTAAGGTTTGACAGTATCTCATTTCAAATACTTCCTTGTAGAGGAGAATCTATCAAATCAAGGTTTTGATTCCAGTACAACTTAAACTAAATCATACATCTGAAATAGAATTGGCATATATTAATTGAAGAAGAACAATACCTCAGAGCACTCCTTCAAAATTGCATCAATTTCTTGAGGAGTAGATGCAGCAGTATACTCTTCTGAATCAAGCTTCATTTGCATGTCAAACACAAAGCTTTCAAGAGCATTCATAGCACCTTCTGTATTCCTTCGAATTATATCCATCTCATTCAATTTCTCAATCCTTAAAATAAAAAAAGATTTGTATACTGATTAGTACAGGAAAATGTCTTGCTTTGGAAATTATATTCTGAACTTATTTCATTAACCCTTAAGCATGCAGTGAGATCTATACTTCCTACCCCCCTCTACCGAGGAAATCCTTCGGGTTAATAATTTCTTTTTTCATGTGTTGTTGTTACAGAGCATTATTAACTACCTTTTTTCAACATATCTTAGTTAAAAGAATTTTTGTGCATGAAAAAATAAGAATTTGTTTAATGCTCGACGGGTTGCATACCACCTGAATTTCCAGAAATTCCTTTTTTTCACCTGTAGGAATAAATGAACCCAAAATCGCATTCCTTGTGGCCGTTGGTGCAAAGAGAACTCATTTTCAGCGTCCTTTTTCCATTGTTCCATAATAGTAACTGAGGAAAATAAGCAAAAATCGATGATTCCTCCACCACTTCCATTATTCTCTTATGATTTTTTTTGCATTGATTTTTTTAAATTTGTACTCATAATTACTATGGAAAAATATAGGAAAAGGAAACATTTTTGTAATCTGTCTTTTCTAACAGTTGTTGCATTAAATCACTTGAGGGAGATGTCTCACGCTAAGGCCCTTTGAAGTGGCTTGGTCTCAGAACAGTTCAAGTGGCTTAGGTTCTTATAATCTTCAGACCATTTCCCCTACTGATCCGTGTATACAGAGGACATCTTACATGTGATTATAGATAATCCCTAGTACGAGAGTACATATACAAGGGATAGAAATGCCCGAGTATCTGTGATTTTCTATTCCCAGTGCACCTGCATGCAAACGTGGCCCATACGTCTGGAATTAGCATTTGTTTGATACATTTTGTTTACGTATGTATTTTTAGTGGTAAGGAGGAAGAAAAAGTTCCCAGATGTATGAAAACCCCACACAGTGCTTTCTAGGGTGGACTTGCAGTCATACTCAATCGGTCGAAAAAGAACTACGTCTCCTACGTTTCCTTCGAACTCAAGTAAAGCAATATGAATTCCTCTGAATAACTAAAGGAAGCATATCATAAATAAATATTTATCATTTGGATTTTTCTTTCCTCGTTCTATAATAACTTATTTTCTTTACTATCATTAATGGTAAAAAATTGTAGACGTGTTGTTCATCTGTATATATTATTATTGTATTTTTACTTTTAGATAATGCACAAACATTCTAATCGGTTATCAAAATAAATAAAAATTCTTATTTATCAACGACAACAACGAAGTTCTTCAATCAAAGCTCCTATTTCAGCAACCCAACCATTGAGTTTGTCTTCTTGGGAAGGACAATGCTGTTTCAACATTTGCCTTTCTTCTTGGTTTTCAATCTGTGTATGTGCAACGCTTTCGTCTTCATCAATAACTTATCATATCATATCCAAGTTAATTTGGTAGGATAAACTCCACATAGAAAAACAATATCGGCAACTGCTTTCTTTTCAGTCTACAACGTTAGTGAAATGCTCCGCCATATCTACGACTGTTTATTTTTATATATCCCAGCCGGAGAGATGCCACGTTGGTTCACCAGATATTGAGCTATTCTGTTTTCTTTTCGATATGTAAATGTGCAACTCTCGCAGATCCTCCATATAATTCTCTGTCCATTGGTGTGTTAGAGTGGAACTTGTGACTGCAAGGAGCATCTGAATTTTCTTAGTAAAATTTGCGAGTAGGTTCAGAGCGGTGCAGCTTAACGAGCTACTTTTTAGCATGTTTCATTATTCAGAATCGTAAGTTTTATTTTAATTTATATTCCTGCATATATGTTTACTAATGCGGGAGAAAGATTGTAACTATTTGCAGTGTCTTTTGATGGAATCAACAGATTCTGAAATGTCTGTAGCATATGATGAGAGCGAAGATGAAGAAGATTCCTTAGAGGAACAATTGCAAAACACTGATACGGAGCAAGAAATTACTAGTGAGGAAGAAAGTAACCAAGACGAAGTGTCAGGTAAAAAATTTGTTTTTGGGAACATCCCAAGTAAACCCGGGAAATATGGCATTGAGATATTTTCTGTAGTGGATTCTAAAACATTTTACACAGGGAACTTAGAAGTATATGTTGGGAAGCAGCCGGAAGGCCCATTTCACGTAAATAACAGTGCCAATGTCGTTGTGAAAAGGTTGATTACACAGATTAGTAGCAGTGGTCGTAATTTAACCGCCGATAATTGGTTTACAAGTTACCAGCTAGTTTTAGATCTTCTAAAAGTTAACCTTACATATGTAGGAAAAGTGAGGAAAAATAAACGGCAGCTTCCACCCAATTTCACATCCCCTCGCCGTCGAGAAGTATTTACAACTAGTTTTGGCTTTGCAAAGCACTGCACATTATTATCATACATACCAAACCCAAGGAAAAATGTAATTTTAATATCGTCTATGCATCATGATTCCACAATTGATGAAACAACGGGGAATGCGAAAAAACTAGAGATTGTGACATTCTACAATGCTACAAAATCTGGCGTTGACATAGTTGATAAATTATGTGCGACATACTCAGTAGCAAGAAACACCAAAAGGTGGCCAATGTCTATATTTTATACCATTCTCAATGTGGGTGCAATACATGCTATGGTAATTTCGAAAACAACAAACAGTTTTCCCATGCAATTCTGAAGAGAAGGCACTTGATCAAAGCCCTTGCGCAAGACCTAACCAAAGAACAACTGCAAAAACTTAGTCACAGAGTGAATTTGCCCAGGGAATTGAGAAAAAGAACTTTAGCCATTACTGAAAAAGATAAAGAAACTGGATGTAAGTAGTCAAGACCAAGTAGTTCCAAAACCAAAGAAAAACGGGTGGAAAAGAGGTAACCAGAAAGGGATGTTACATTTGCGACAGAAAGAAGATATGTCTTGTTAAATGACAAGATATTACCGTAATAAAATTATATCTGTTTAGAGCATTCGCAATGCGTTTACATGGTTTTTAAGGATAAAAATATGTAGTGAAGCTGTGATGTGAATAAATTATATTAAATGCATTAGAAATAGGGTTGATTAGTTATAGACGATTAAAATGCTATATATAAGTGACAATCTAATGTATTTACAATTTTTTTGTCGTAAAAGAGTAAATAAATAATTTAAGAGCAGTATATAGCATTTTCTNACTGACATAAAAAGTGAAATCATCTGTGTGTTTATTGAAAGTGAGAATCTTCTTTTGAGGAAAAGGATTCATAGGCCCAAAGAGCATTCGACGAACAGTCTTTATTCCTTTCTTTTCTGAACTGTCTTCACTTTCAATTTCTCGTTCAAATACCACCTAAAAATACCATTGAAAAATTATTATATTATCTCCTTTTCTCTAGAAATCAAAGATTTAGACCAACAATTAAAGAAAAATTCAATTCAATGTAATTTTGAGCAGCTTTTATCAGCTGTAAAAAAACTAAACACATTTCCAGCATGTAAAATGTAGTAACTGTAATACACAAAAAATTAATATGAAATAAATAACCTGAATTGGGAAGACAACAGCATCCTTTGTGATAAATTTCTTAACTTTGAAGCCTGCACTGAGATCTGCTGCCCTATAAGCTGCGCCCATTGCAGCTGCTTCATCTGTATTTAAAGACTTGCCCAAATCCATTCCCACAGCCTTTGAAAGAACTTCTTGTACTTTAGGTACCCTTGTGCCTGCTCCAACCAAAATTACCTAGAAACACAATTCCGCAGAGAATAGCAAAACAAATAGCTGGTAACTTTTGTTTATTGGAAATAGTAATTACATTTTTCACAGCAGATAAGGAAAACTTACTTGATTGATAACATCCATAGTCAAACCAGAAGATTTCAATGCTTTTTCTACAGGACCTTTGACTCTATCAAAGAGGTCAGAGCACAGATCTTGGAATTGATCTCTTGTAACCTGTAGCTTGAAGTCAATATCTTCAAGTACACCCTCAACCTATAATCAAAGAATATCAAAGTATATGCAACTAACTAAAACAACTGTTAACTAAAAATTAAACAGAACCTAAATATGCTATACTGAAATACCTGATTCTATCTAAAGTAGTAATAAAAAGGGTTAATCATACAGATACATTATTTTCTAGAGATATTGTCTCATCTTCCCATTTCATTAAAATATTTACATGTTAAAGTTATTAATTAAAGATATTTACAATGTTTTCAGAAAACCTACCAGTCACATTCTTTTATTAAACAAATTCTTATTTTTTTCATGCATTAAAATTTTTTTAAACTAAGATATGTGGAAAAACGTTGTTAATACCACTCTATAACAACTACAAATGAAAGAAGAAATTATTAACCGAAACGATTTCCTCGGTAGAGGGGGGTGGGAAGTATTCACCCCACTGCGCACTTAAGGGTTAAGGGTTAAATAGCAAAACATAAAAATACTATGAACCAACTCACTTTTTAATGGATTCATCCAGCTTATCTCCTGCCAGATCTGAAACATCCAATCTGATTTCATCCACCCCAAGAACCTCCTTCATTATCACCACTTTAGGTTTCTTCTTCTCTGCAGAACCATCAGTCTTTGTATCATTTTTGCTTTCAGTCTTATCCTTCACCTTTTTAGCTGCTCCATCAGCTTTCTTCTCACCCTCTGTCTTCTTTTCCTGACTAAGATTTTCTTCCTCATTTGCTTCACCCTTTCCACTCTCAGGAATTGACTCATTGTCAACCTTTTTCTCCTCTCCTCCTGAAAAGATACCTTTCAATTAACAAATACTAGCATAAGAAACAAATCAAGGAAATGTTAGCAACATCAAAAATATCATCAATTGGTTAACGTTGACTGTTTACTCCACCAGCCTTTGAGTAGAATTCTTAATTAGTGAGCACCAACAGTTAAATTATATGAAAAATGAGCAAATTACAGAATTTTCATTTTATATTCATTAACCTGAGTGAACAAAACATCCATTGCTTTAGTTAGGGCTATTTTCATGAAATCATGAGCTTCAGGTTATAAAAAGAGTACCTAAGATACTCTAATTCAAAAATTCACGTATGGTTTGGTGACGCTTTCAATACATAAGACCAACTTTCCCAACCATTCCTGAGACAACGATAGTTCCCAAGTAATGTATTGCCATCCTGCAATAAAGTTATCTAAGTACTAAGTATAATTTTAAAAATGATATCATTATGACAAATTTTCCCACACAATTTTTTTTCTTTCAATTATACTTTTGACTATTTTCAGCCTTCGCTAATTTTCAATTAATTCACTTCCCTTTCATGTCCAGAAAATTTTGTTGAAAAATAGTCAAACACCTCTTAAATGCATTTATATTTCATTTCACTACACAACATGTTATCATGACTTACTTCTAGCAATTGGTCCATGTAAGAAAAAATTAAGATGGTAATGACCACTTCGTTAAATAAAACAAATTTAAGCATTAATATAATTACCTGTAAAAAGTTTACTGATGGTACTACCAAGTTTGGAAAGAGGAGACTCTGCTTTGGCTTCTTCCTCTTCCTTCCTTCTTTCTTCTTCTGCTTCCTCTTCGGGAGATAATGTTTTCTCCACCACAAGCTCAGCATGGAGCAGAGACAATATTCCAGAATCATTCAAAATGAAGTGTGCCTTTACTCCCTTAGATTCTGCTCCTGGACCAGATGTTTTCTTCAAAGCAGTACCAACCCCAGCCATATGCACTTCAGTTAGATTCGTCCAGTATCCAGCACTGAAGAAAATTTACAATTATATAATTTTTAAGGTCCTTTTTTTTCATGAGAAAAGCATCATATGATCTTATAAATCAATGAAAATTAAATGGAAGTGAGTTTACTTGTAATCCTTACAACATAATTAAATCGCCATACAATAATGACAATACATTCACGATTGTTATCTACATAATATTACAAGCACATTTAGCAAACAAATGTCATTTACTGCCATCTAAAACTGCAGAATTCTGCAACAATGATATCTTACCACAAAGAATCTAACAGTGGCTTACCAGAAGATTCACTTCAAAGCATGCACAAAGATTCTATTTACTAAGTACGGGTTTTCAATGTTAACAGCATAAGTGAAAAATTCTTACTCGTTATCAAATAGAGATTCAGGCAGCTGATCAGATTCTGGAACTGCTTCACTGACATAAAAAGTGAAATCATCTGTGTGTTTATTGAAAGTGAGAATCTTCTTTTGAGGAAAAGGATTCATAGGCCCAAAGAGCATTCGACGAACAGTCTTTATTCCTTTCTTTTCTGAACTGTCTTCACTTTCAATTTCTCGTTCAAATACCAAACGGGTGGAAAAGAGGTAACCAGAAAGGGATGTTACATTTGCGACAGAAAGAAGATATGTCTTGTTAAATGACAAGATATTACCGTAATAAAATTATATCTGTTTAGAGCATTCGCAATGCGTTTACATGGTTTTTAAGGATAAAAATATGTAGTGAAGCTGTGATGTGAATAAATTATATTAAATGCATTAGAAATAGGGTTGATTAGTTATAGACGATTAAAATGCTATATATAAGTGACAATCTAATGTATTTACAATTTTTTTGTCGTAAAAGAGTAAATAAATAATTTAAGAGCAGTATATAGCATTTTCTATATTATTATTTATTTTTTATAATGTTTAATATTGG
>KZ308841.1:1973015-2009318 GCA_000376725.2 Ladona fulva | reverse complement strand
ATCTGTTTCAATAGAGTTAACTCTCATCTTCCGTACGATACACTGCTGTAAACACAACGAAAATTTCGGAATGATATACAAAAATGAATGATAATGCTTCATATAATCATGAAAATTGTTTTAAATATATCACTAATAATAAAGTATTCTGTAATACATGAGTATATATATACTTGTTATAATATAAATTATTTAATATATATCAGATTTATCTACATTTCGAACATTTTTCAAGGAGTTATTTACCATATTTTGAATTATAGAAAATTAAACTTCCTTGTTAAAATAATTAGCAAGTAGTTCTGTTTAGCTTTTAGCCTGACTGCATTCTATGCAGATATTATACATATGTTTAGCACACATCTATTTATCACATGAACAGCAGAAGAATTTTGTTTTTGTCTTTATTTCTCGGGCAGACATCTACCACTGCTTTCCTTTCTCCGTTTCTCTACCGTCTCACCACTCGAAGATTCACCATACGCCTCCACCTTTCTTTTTAGCTCCTTCGGAAACATTCTCATGGATGCTCCTTTCTTCATAAATACTTTCGTCAATTCCCTAGCAACCTCTCGTAGGAATTTTGACCCATGCATGGCATTTTTTTCATTTACGTCGTTATTTATAATGAATGAATTTACTCTAGCAACATTCAACAAATAAAAAATACAGTCAATGGCCATCTCCTAGTGTTCCTTGATGTGCTATATGTTCCACACATTTTATCTACTGTATCTTCACCTCCCTTTGTTGCACTGTAAAATGTTACTATCTCTGTTTTTTCTTATTTCCGGTTGACCCGTCTATGCTCTTTCGGCTGTGCATTATTTACAATAATATCATGTTTTTTTTCCTTTCTTTGGTACGTAAAATGAACATTGTATGGTCATCTTATCTCTGAAGGCAAACAGACTACTAGACTCCTCCCTGTTTTTCGTGCAGACCATCTGCAGTGGCAATTCCCTTTTATTTTTCTTTATGGTTCCGACTAGGGTCAATTTACTTTGAAGTTAATCCTCCGTCAGTGGCACACTTGTGAACCAATTGTCCAGTCACGTTTCACGTCCCAAGGATGGGTTCAACCATACGTTTGACTACCTCACCAGGGCACTATTGTTTACTTCGTAAAGCCCTTTAGGCTGTTTTCCAGCATAAATTTCCAAGTTGGAAGTGTAGAAATTTCTTACATCTACCAATGCAAATATTTTAATTCCGTACCTGGCTGGCTTATTACGAAGATATTGTCTAAAAGGACATCGTCCACGAAAGCCAACAAGCTGCTCATCTACAGTAACAAATCCTGATACGGTATAAGAATGTTTTAAGTTTTCTACAGCCATATCAAAAAATTCACGTATTGGGGCTAGTTTGTCAATCAATTTCCTCTCAACTCGAATATTTATGTCGTCAAATCTCAGGCATTGTAAAAGAAATATAAATCTCTGATAATTCATGGAGGCAATGAATATCTCAACACCTAAACCATTTTTGTCCTACATGTCCTTTATATTCTGCCGTCCAGACCTATTTATCCCTGCGTAAAGTAATAGCCCGATCAAAAATTCAACTTCGATTTCGTCGGTGAGTTTTGCATCCCTGTCACGTGAAAATCGCAACTGAATTTTGCGAATTTGTACATTAGTAAAATTAACTATCGTAGATATCACTTTTCTATCAAACATTAGTCGAAAAAAATCAACAGGCGACTTGGCATCCTCTTTACTGACTTTGAAACCCGGTTTTTCAGAAATAATATTCCGCCTTGGCTTTCTCACGTTAGGGCGCGGTTCGTTTTTCCTCCACTTCGTTTTCTTGTCCTTTCCGACAAAATACTGCCCATTGTCATCACCAAAATCAACCTCAGAATCACTGACCTCCTGCTCACTATCAGTGTTATGCTCCGACGATTGAACAGAATCATCCGAAGAGACATCTTCAGCGTCCAAAATCTCTTCATCAGACGACTACTCAAAAAGTTGAATCAACTTTTCCCGTTCTTTTTCAAACTTCTTTGCCATTCTTGGTAATAATAGCCTATTGTAATTATAATTTCTTTTGTAAATAATTTTCAGTATTAGAATACTTTATTTACTAAAAACCATAAGGAGAAATAGTACATACCTTACAACAATATGGGGTTTTTGAGCCGTCAAATTCGGAAATAAATTGCGAAAACTGGTTGAATAAAATTAGAGTATAACTCAAATATATTAAAAATAAACTGTTATCTAGNCGTCAAATTCGGAAATAAATTACGGAAACTGATTGAATAAAATGAGAGTATAACTCAAATATATTAAGAATAAACAGTTATCTAGAGCACTGAAGAAGAAATCTCAACGCTTATATAAAAAAAACTATATAAACGCCTCAATATAAGTATTCCGGCAATCTGCTGCGTGGCACTGTTACACAAAAAACGTCTTCACTCTCGCAATTAACAAGGGAAACGGCGGATTTTTTGGGAAACAACAGAAAACACATAACATTCCAGCTACTGAAAAGAAGAGGTCATAAACGGCAACACCAACGAAACTTCGCCTTAAAAGAGATGCTGGGGTGTCCACAACACCCCGCGCGAGTAACGGAGGGTTAATATAGATGCTTCTCTAGATATATAAATAGGATACAAATTCAGAGCCTAAACCATAATTGTTATTCATTTGTCCTTTTTATGCCATAGACCCCATCAAGAAACCACCAAAACTAAATAGATTTCTATCTTAGATATCATGGCACAATCCCTGAAAATTCAAAATAATACTGCCATGAGAAAAGCAATGTGACATATTTCAGAAATATGAAGCACTTCACAAAATGATAGAGAATTTTCACCCGAGATATTACAAAAAAAAAATGTGGTAAAGTGCAAGAAACAGAAGAGATGTCAGAAAATGATCCTGAATTCAACACCAGGACAGTGAAAATGCATGGCAGTTATTTAATAAATATTTTTCAATAGCATTTCCCCAAAAGATAGATGGCTATCACCAGCCATGTGATTAGAAATTATGATTATGTTTAATGAATGCAGTTGGGCAATTGCCAATATATCCTAGGTTTGAAACCAGAGTGCCTTCAGTATTCTTCCATAAAAATATACAGAAAACTTAGGATGCCATGAGTTTCTGTTTCTATATATACTGGGTATTCAGGACCAGTTTAAGTTGGTATATCTAATCCCTTCTATGAGTTCAAGGGCTATTCCAAAGGTGTGTAGGTCCTATTCAAAGCAACATGGGGCCTTATTGACAAGTTCACTTCCTAAGCATTTCAATTATATAACCCCAGGAGCAAGAATTTCAATCAAAGGGAAAAAAACCATCAGTGCTGCAACACACATGAATTGACTGCATGCTGAGTAAGTCCAGTTCAATGGAAATTGAGTCAGGGGCAACAAATGTTTTCAAATCACAGTTTTTAAGTTCCAGTGACCAGATAACTTCAACTGTAAGTTTGGGATCCCATCTTAAGGGACCTCACTTTGGGCCCTTATCTTTGTACTGTATTTGTAATAAAGAATTCATGCTAGGAAAGAAAATGTAATGTATTACATTTAACTAATATTGATTCATCTTCTATTTTTATCCTATCTCACAAATTAAATGCTTGCTGAATGCAAGCAACTTTTACTCCTGTAGTACATGCATAGGGAAACTTATGTAAATGAAAAAGTAGACTAATAAAAACATACCATACATTGGCAGATTTTAAATTTTACATAAATTCAGAGTTACATAAAAAAATTCAAATTTTTGAGATATTCACTTCAACCTATCCAAAATATAAAGTACATTAATTCACATTTACTTGGCAACGAAGGTAAATTTCATATTTACTTGGCGATGAAGGACAACATTTCAAGTTATGCAATATCGAATTATATGCTACAATACATGGTGTGGCTGGGACAAAACCAGATAAAATTGGAGTGACTCAATAAATGCCAAGAATATTTATCAGTTGCACTATGGTAAGCAAATATCTATATATTAACAAAAAACAAAACACTTCCACATGAACTTTGATAAATAAAAAAATTATGAGATTCAATGTTACAATTAACCTAATTTGCTTACCTGAGCATAATGGTCTGGATTTGCACTTAAAACATTTTTCAAACGACCAGCTTCCTTAAACAGCTTGGCTAATGCACGAGGGTTTCCAAATATATCAGTTTTGGTTTTTCCCATTTCATTGAATTTTGTAGCTAAATAATCTCTCAGTCTTAATTGCATTTCAAGCCCTCCCAAAGTGCGATCATAACTGCAAAACAGCAATGAATTATTTAGGTCACATATGCTTACCATAAAAAGAAAGTCTTCTGAAAGAAAAATTACTTCAAAGAGAAAATTTTAAAACTTTATTGAACATTGTGAAGTACCAAAATGAGACAACTGATAGATTTATGATAACAAGAACAAATCTCAACAAATCAAAAATATCCCTTGGTCATTAAGAATTACTGAACTACTGAAACAATCAGCAAAATGAATTTTGAAAGGTTGAATGAGAATAGTTCTCCCTCCTTTTCTGAGAGTTATTGTCTAAAAATAATTCATAAGCTGTTAGTTATACAATAATACTCTTCCAATAGAAAAACGTTTAATAATATGGAGATTAACATTGCAACATATGTAATTATTAAAATTCTTACACATTTTTCTTTTGTAGGCCTTACAGCTGTTAATTGTCAAGGATAGCAGAACAAAAGCATTAGCATATTGACAATACCACACTCATAGACAAACACTAAATACAGCAGCGAAATGCATTCAAATGAGCCACTTCAATCATTCACACTGGCAAGTTAAACACAATCTTTTCATCATATTCAACTACATAACCAGATTGCTTTTAAACAAGTACTTCCCAAGTCACACACAATCATTACAAGTATACATATATAATACATTGAACCATTAAAAGATTTAGGGCCATAACCAGTATCTTTAAAAATACCATTAAAAAGAAAAAAGGAAATGCAACAACAAAAAAATGTTTTTGAATTTTAAAAGATCAAAAGATTATTATAACTCTAATGACTAAATCAATGAAAAATTCTTCCTCATGATAAGGCAGGGAATTAAATTAGATTCATTAAAATGAACATGTATTTTAATTTATCACTGTAACATTCACTAGAATTCAAATGGAACTTTCTCATTTTTTGATGAAAATTATCAATTCTGTAAACTTTTAGTAAACCATAACTTTTGATTCACTAACCAAACTTGCATGACAAATTTGTATAGATTTTGGTACCAGAAGTAAGTAGTGATTTCACCAACAGATTAGGGTAACCATCCAAATGACAACTGTATTGAGATACTAACAACTAACAAGTGGCTTCATTGTAACACCATGCTAATATCACTGGATGCCAAAGAGTCGATTAATTTTCTAAATAGATAAATTTATCAATTCCTGTGATTAACAAAATGATTTTGTACACCAGCTTAAATTAATGTTAGAACTTCAACTCCAAAAAAATCAGCCCCTTTGTCATTATTTTTCTTGATGTTGTATTTATTTAACAACCAATGGCTAATGAAATTATAACTATGTCAAGGCATACTAGGCATATTTAATTATTATACAGTTTCTACATTTTTTCCCATTCATTGTCAGAAAATTGAAATTTCTGACTTTCCTCCTGGATGAGGAGTGGGCAACCCTTGGCACACATTCCAAATTCAGCAAGCTGATCAATTGTTTCTGATGAGCAAAACAAGTCCTTGTCAAGTTTATTTCAAATTTTTAGGGTAAAAACCTGCCATTATTTCTTTCGTTTAGTCCGTTTTACAAGACTTACATTATCTTCCCTAGAAATCAGATATCAAATAAAATTCTCAAAAAATTGTCTGCAACCAATTTGGCCAATTTTGACACACTATCAAAAATGTTACCCACCCCTGTCATTGAACAACCCAGCAATAAAAACCAATTTTTACATGCTGTGTATTTTCACAAAATTTCACAAAAAATAAGATACATTTTTAATGCCTAATTTTGCAAGCTATTATTCCAGATGATTAGGAATGATATCCTAAAGAAATGCAATCAAAGTTTATTTTTACCTCTAGCATGATTACTTTCTTATGTAGAGTTAAATAAATTTTAAAATTAAATATTTCAAAACCTAAAAATTTACCCACACTAACACTGAATACCAGCCTTAATGTAATGATATTCCATTTTTAAAACCTTGCTGATCAACTGAAAACTATTTATGCTTACGACCGCTACAGCACCCCCTGCCACACGCCGAAAGGCGGCTTGCAGGGTACTAATGTAGATGTAGATGAAGTCTTAGATGCGATTTTGTTGTATGCATAAATAGTTTCCCTTATTATAGTGGAATAGTTTCACTCATACTGCAATTTGAAGTGATAAATTTAAACTAAAGAAATACATACCCAATACCAATTATGGAAACTTGTGGGTTAGTCTCAAGGAATCCTCTTTCCTTAGATTTTACTAGCTGATAACTTGCAACAGTAGCTGTTGTGCTAGAAGCACCCATATCATAAAACATTATGTATTGTGCAGTCTCATTGAAATCCTTACGCCTGAATATTCCATAATTCAGGGCAACTAAGGAAAGGAGAAAAGATAATAATGTTTATTAGTATGTACTTAAAACCCAATGAATAGGATCTTAAATGTTGTAAAACCCATCTTTGAAATAACTCATCTACAACTGATAAATTAATAATTTTTACAAGCTACTATATCCAAATTTATATAATCCATCACATTGGCAATGGATTANTATCTGGTCACCCTTTTTATAAATAAAAATCTCTCACAGTGATGAGCTGATCTATACAGTTTTAAAAATTCCACCTTTTGGCTGGCTCATTTCTCATAAAAATTATTATTACACCATGCCTCAAAAATACACAATGCTACACCCAAACACTCCTTTCTTAGTCTAGCTACTGATACAATTTTAGCAAATTCCACCTTAGTATGCAAACCAGAGCACATATTTTCTGTAAATGATGTAACAAAGAAATTAAACACTAAGTAGAACATTTTGAAGAAATAAGTTAATACTAAAAAGTAACTTCTGAAAACACTAAGACTATTTGAGTGTATTAAGTGGAAATAAGGATCACTCAACCCATGCCACGAGCTTGAAAATATTTACTTTCCATATGAATTTCAAGAATTTTAAAAAATTAAAATTTATTCAATGGTTTGATACTTGACAATATTGGTTGGCCTTATCAATGTATGTAAAATTTTATTTTCATTAAAAAATAAGCTATATATCTCACTGACACTCCGAAAATAATCAGGTTACTAACTAACCAAACTTGCATGACAAATTTGTATAGATTTTGGTACCAGAAGTAAGTAGTGATTTCACCAACAGATTAGGGTAACCATCCAAATGACAACTGTATTGAGATACTAACAACTAACAAGTGGCTTCATTGTAACACCATGCTAATATCACTGGATGCCAAAGAGTCGATTAATTTTCTAAATAGATAAATTTATCAATTCCTGTGATTAACAAAATGATTTTGTACACCAGCTTAAATTAATGTTAGAACTTCAACTCCAAAAAAATCAGCCCCTTTGTCATTATTTTTCTTGATGTTGTATTTATTTAACAACCAATGGCTAATGAAATTATAACTATGTCAAGGCATACTAGGCATATTTAATTATTATACAGTTTCTACATTTTTTCCCATTCATTGTCAGAAAATTGAAATTTCTGACTTTCCTCCTGGATGAGGAGTGGGCAACCCTTGGCACACATTCCAAATTCAGCAAGCTGATCAATTGTTTCTGATGAGCAAAACAAGTCCTTGTCAAGTTTATTTCAAATTTTTAGGGTAAAAACCTGCCATTATTTCTTTCGTTTAGTCCGTTTTACAAGACTTACATTATCTTCCCTAGAAATCAGATATCAAATAAAATTCTCAAAAAATTGTCTGCAACCAATTTGGCCAATTTTGACACACTATCAAAAATGTTACCCACCCCTGTCATTGAACAACCCAGCAATAAAAACCAATTTTTACATGCTGTGTATTTTCACAAAATTTCACAAAAAATAAGATACATTTTTAATGCCTAATTTTGCAAGCTATTATTCCAGATGATTAGGAATGATATCCTAAAGAAATGCAATCAAAGTTTATTTTTACCTCTAGCATGATTACTTTCTTATGTAGAGTTAAATAAATTTTAAAATTAAATATTTCAAAACCTAAAAATTTACCCACACTAACACTGAATACCAGCCTTAATGTAATGATATTCCATTTTTAAAACCTTGCTGATCAACTGAAAACTATTTATGCTTACGACCGCTACAGCACCCCCTGCCACACGCCGAAAGGCGGCTTGCAGGGTACTAATGTAGATGTAGATGAAGTCTTAGATGCGATTTTGTTGTATGCATAAATAGTTTCCCTTATTATAGTGGAATAGTTTCACTCATACTGCAATTTGAAGTGATAAATTTAAACTAAAGAAATACATACCCAATACCAATTATGGAAACTTGTGGGTTAGTCTCAAGGAATCCTCTTTCCTTAGATTTTACTAGCTGATAACTTGCAACAGTAGCTGTTGTGCTAGAAGCACCCATATCATAAAACATTATGTATTGTGCAGTCTCATTGAAATCCTTACGCCTGAATATTCCATAATTCAGGGCAACTAAGGAAAGGAGAAAAGATAATAATGTTTATTAGTATGTACTTAAAACCCAATGAATAGGATCTTAAATGTTGTAAAACCCATCTTTGAAATAACTCATCTACAACTGATAAATTAATAATTTTTACAAGCTACTATATCCAAATTTATATAATCCATCACATTGGCAATGGATTACTTATGTCTTGAATATTAGAGAATTAAATAAGTCAAATTGAGAAAAATTAAAACTATGTATAAATAAGCTCACTTCAAATCTAGCACAACACTGAACAACAAAGTGAGTGTACTTAATCTGTTAGAAAGCAATGATAATAGTGACCTAAATGCGATAGATCAACCTCTATATAAGAATTTCAATGTGGAAATCCAGCTCACTTGTGCACAAGAGTTAAAAATAAAATTTCATTTGAATGAACAAACAGCATGACATGTTTCAATATCTAACAGAAATTCTGGATGAAATACACTGATCAACTAAGGACAAGATATTGATTGTATCAAACTTTCTAATATCGAAGGCAAAAATATTTGAGGCAACTGAAGGCTGTAAATTACAGAAGTCATATAACAATTTTCTAAACCAAAATATTGGAGATCATGCATTTAAATAACCCTTCCAGTTATAATAAATATTGCTTGACTGACATTAGCTTCATCAGCATTTAATAACTGCATAAAAACCAAGCCTAAAACGTATACATGAGATGTATAAAAGATAGAATTTATTTGCAAGATTTTCCTCAGTTCTGGCAGTAAAGGGAACTGAAATTTACACAAGTATATAAGTTACTAAATTTTCAGTTCAAGAAGTTTTAACAAAATAACAACTTTTTCCATCCAAGATCAATAAAAAATCTAAAAAGTTTTATGCTGGATTAATGCTTTGAGGATAATATTATAGAATCAAAAATGGAAGAACAAGACCTAAGTTGACATAAAGGAGGCAGGATTACTAATAGTACAACACTAAATACCTCTTATATTAGAGAAGCACATGAAAGTGCAATGCTTGAATTTAAGAATAAGTTATCTATCCTTTTTCTTTGTAATAGAGGGTCATGCCTACTACTGTGCATAACAAAATTGCAATAAATTATAGGTAGTGACTTATTCTAATGGGGGGAATTTCTTTTCTGGCACTGATTAAAAGCAACATCCCAATTTTTAAGGCAAGAATGTTCTTAAACCCACAACTCTTGCATTTTCATGGAGTCAATGTTTTCTGTATGTATTCTTTGTCAAAAGTTCAGTCAGTTAAGCTAGATTAGCCACAATCTCACTTCAGTAGACTAGTTATAGTCATCATGAAATTAGTCTTCCTCCAAGAGGGAAAATCCAAGGCACTACTTCATCAAACAGTCAGTATTTCAAAAAGTCTGTAGATAACAAGTTTTAGCCAGCAAAAACTGAGCTTCCTCTACCTGGGTTATGAGAAAAGCTAGTTACAGAAAATATTTTCCCCAAAACTGTAAAATTACATAACATGTGTTATCATTACTGAGTAAGCAGCCTTCCATCAAATCCAAATCATATTTGACAAGATAAGAATTTAGCTTTCAATTTAATTTATGGAGCTTATACCCCACAATCAAAATTTTTGGAAAAGCCCCTTCATTTTTTTGGTCCCAAATTCCTCCCAATTTCTTAGCGTATCTGGTCACCCTTTTTATAAATAAAAATCTCTCACAGTGATGAGCTGATCTATACAGTTTTAAAAATTCCACCTTTTGGCTGGCTCATTTCTCATAAAAATTATTATTACACCATGCCTCAAAAATACACAATGCTACACCCAAACACTCCTTTCTTAGTCTAGCTACTGATACAATTTTAGCAAATTCCACCTTAGTATGCAAACCAGAGCACATATTTTCTGTAAATGATGTAACAAAGAAATTAAACACTAAGTAGAACATTTTGAAGAAATAAGTTAATACTAAAAAGTAACTTCTGAAAACACTAAGACTATTTGAGTGTATTAAGTGGAAATAAGGATCACTCAACCCATGCCACGAGCTTGAAAATATTTACTTTCCATATGAATTTCAAGAATTTTAAAAAATTAAAATTTATTCAATGGTTTGATACTTGACAATATTGGTTGGCCTTATCAATGTATGTAAAATTTTATTTTCATTAAAAAATAAGCTATATATCTCACTGACACTCCGAAAATAATCAGGTTACTACTTAACAACACCCAATCAGATAAACTGATTTGATTCCCAAAGAGATTAATTTTACTGAAGAACAAAACTACTTAAGGATAATTGCTCAATAGTGGCTACAGTTTTTCTATATTAAAGTTAATTACAAAAATTAAATGAAATCCTCCCTGATACCAAAAGTATTGAGACCATTATTTGATATGATAAAAAATGAGCCTGTTTTCTTGATTTTCCACTCTTGGTGTAAGGAGAAAACTTAAATTATAATCTTGTCTATTTTATGTTATTTAGTTTCCAAAAATTTCATAGAGAAAGCAAAATTCTTAGCATTTTCCAGGCACTATCCTTTCTCTTAAATATTCAAAGCAGAAAGAAACCAATTTTGAAGACATACTGTTCTATCTACAAAATACGTAATGAGTTTCAGCTAAACTAGGAGAAAGAGCTATAAATATTACTGACTTCACATATTTTACAATAGCAGCTGTTCACATATCTTGAATATTTACGAAGAATTTGACATTTAATCCAAAGTTGAATTTATACTTCAAGTAATAAAGTCCATGCACATCACACATTGCAATTTAGCACCAAACAAAATTCAAACAAACTAATCATTAAATATATATATTAAATTAAGACATACTAACAAATTTTAGCTAATGTTTGGCAATATTTTATTTTTGTAACAAATACAAAAATTTCAATCCTTACCAGCCATATGGTCATTGATTAACTGCAAAACCTTAATACCAGCCAGCTGAGCAGCAGCAAGAATGGCACGCCGCTCTGCTTGACCCCAATGTCCAGGGACAGTAATAACAGCTTCTTTAATAACATGCTTATCTCCAGCAGCCTCCTGAGCAGTAATTCTTGCAACTTCAAGTAACATCCCCACAAGTTCTTCCACAGAATACTGTGTATCACTAAATATGGAGATGTTAAAAAAAGGCTTAAAATGCAAACAAGGCTTCCTATCTTTCAATTTCTAGGTCCTCAGGATTATTTTTGACCGGCGATATGATATATTCCTACTCTAGTAGGATGTCACAGATTTCTAATTATCACGGATATAATGCAAGTAAACACAAAGAGAATGTAACTATAATTGCAAAGATCAAAATATAACTAACTTTTATTCCACCTAACCAAGACCTTAGAATATTTTATCTAACATCCCAATTCACCTGTTATGCTGGAATACTACGGTGCCACGTTCAGGATCTGGTATTATTTTGTGATATGGGAACCTTTTCATGTACAACTGAACTGCTGGAGAATCCACTTTCTTTCCTATTAGAAGTGGTAGGTAAGTGTATGCATTTGCCGGAAAGCGGACCTTAAAATAAAAGTTATGAGTTACACACAAACATCTCTGAACTAAAGTAACTTTATATTGACAATTACAATGCCAATATTAACTTTATACATCTAGAATTTTCTAACTTAAGCTAATATTCAGATCTGAAGCTAAAACATACCCCGATGTTCGCGGCGTCTTCTCCAAATGTTCTTTCGCCGTCCCTAAAGGCTACGGAAACAGGTGTTTTTCGTTTGGATTCTTTATTTAATGCTATCTCCATTGGAACACCAGGCTATTAGAAAAAACAAAGCAAGAAACTGCATTACAGAGGAGCAATCTTGTGATTTTAAAAGAGGCACAAGTTTGAAAAAAGTTTCATGAGATAAACTGAATAGAAGTAATACTTGCCGAAACTATAGCTATTTTCATCCATTCGCTCCCTAAATCCACACTCATAACTGCAATACCTTGGCAGGTACTCCAAAACTCGACTAAAGTAAGGGTACATAAAAAGATGTACACATTCCATCTGGCTCGCATATCTATTACCTAAAGAAAAGCGTTAAAAAAGTAAATTAGTTTCACACTAAATTCAGTAACTTTTTAAAAAATGCTTCTGTAGCAGTCGGCAATATAACATAACTAAGCCATTATAAAATAATTTACGTACTTATAAATAAATTAAAATGTGAAAACAATTTTTCGCTCGATTTTCTAATTTCTGCACCAGTAGTTTCTGATAAGAATGTTGACGTCCCTCACACTGCACTGCAACAATATTTGAAAAGGTTTCATACGCAACTAACAAGTCATTCGTCGTGTGGCCGATCTTTATTGGATAACGTGGACAGAACGCATTCGGTTTCAGTAGCGTCACCTGTGATGGAATATGGAGACTAAAAAAATTGATAATTTTGACAACGAAGGCATGTTTTGAGCATTCCACATCAGCTATAAAAGTTTGTTATCTGTTTTCCTATTCTGTTGGAAAGGAAATGTATTAAATATAAAAATTATTAGCAAATCACAATTTTTGCGGAATAGAGCATTGTACTTTCTTCTCTTACGCTGAGTAACTTAAGTCCATCGCAGAGAATGGTATGATTTTGAGTGCATTTTAAGATATTATAGCAACATGTATTACTGTTCTTCCCCAATATACTGGCTTATTTCCGAGTAGTCGCTTCTTACACTTCTTGCGAAGACGTCTCTTAACATCGGAATCATAAAACATAAGGAATCATAATAAACAAATTATGCAAGTGTTGCCAGTAACGTCAGAACTTTTGATAAATATAATGAGACTTTAAAATTTCAGGATACACTTAACTGTAATATACTTAGAAGCATGAACATTGTAATTCATTCAGTTGATATAGGATTTGTGTTGTAAGAATGAAGTAAAACCCTCATAGTGAGGCACTAAAACAAAAGTAAATACGGGTAAAAATACTGATAATTTTCCTTATGTTAAATGAAAGCAATTCCTCGAGTTCCAGGCATAAACTAATGAGTATACTTAAATATCCTTATTTTTTGTATTAACGTCGCATGAAAGAAGTTTTTCAATGAGGAAAATGTATCTAAATTGTTGGATTGTTATGAATGGAAAAACTAATGTAGATTTGCAGAAAATAGGCAAGGTTTTATAAATTGATCAAAACACAATTTATTTCATGAATTAAGTGCTTTCCAATCATTCCTAAATGTATAATTTATCAGGTAGTGATAAAAAATAACGACTTAAATATTAATAAAAAATGAACGCACTTTATTAGAAAAATTGAACGTATAAAGTCACTGTAAAACAAGGAAATTGAATAATAAACATCATGCAATAAATATATTTATTGCATGATGTTTGCAATACTTCAGCCAATTCCACGTACTTCCCATTCTTCGCTCCACCCCAACCCCATCGTCGTCATGATATCGGCAGTAGCCATCAAAGCGGCGCAACATTCGCAGGATGCATAAGTTATTCGTAAACATAATATCGATGTAAGAAAATTTCACTCGTTAATAAATCATGAAATAAGTCGATTTAATAACAAAGTAAGCCGGAAAAGACGCTATTCCCTTAGTGACATTTAGATAAGAAATAGAGAAAGCAAAATCTGGCGAGTAGTATCCCAAGCAGACAACACACTATATTATACATAATACTATTTTCTAAAGAGCATTCAAAAATTATTTCGTTAACTTGTTCTGCCATATCCGTTTCTGTTCTTCATGAAATCCTAATAGTTATTCAATGAGCTCTTGCAATTAGAGAGCTATTTCTTTTGTTTCACTGTTATATGCAGAAAACTATTATATGTGGTATATGAAGATATCAGTAGAAAAACTGTAGTTACGTTCGAAACATGAAGGATGAAATTGGTTCATTTTTAGGCCGTTATTTAGGGGAAGAGTACATGGTATTCGCCGCGGAACATAGTATTTCTATTCCAAGGAAGGTATAAGACGTTTGAAAGCTTCATTACTGCGAAATGAAAAGCGCAACTTTACGTCATAAGGAGAGGGAAGAATGAATTTGACGTTTGTTCATCAGTCGTCGGAATTTGAGTCATTGCATATGAAAAAACGTGTAGTTACGCTTTTAATTTCGGAGAAAATAAAACCTGTAGCAAAACGTTTCGCCTGGTTTAATAAAAAAGTTTAATAAACTATTTATGCAATCTCGGATCTCTGCATGCTCTGGAAAACCCAAATGTTACCAATGAAACATAGCTCCTTAGGTAAATAAAATCATCAGCAGATGCCACTGACCCTCCCTTAGGGAATTCCTGGCCATATCCCTGTCTCATATATACACACATTCTCATTTCTCCGCATCCATCAGGGTATGATTACATGAGTATTACTTGCAGTCCTCTATTTCTAAGGATATCAACAATACATATGGCATATTTTCACTGTATGGCATCGATTTATACTTAAAACTGTGGTGACATTAGCAAATAATTACATGGAGTGAATGACTTCAATGTTTCTTCACAAAAATATTCAAAATTTTTCTATAATCTCCAAGTGGCACTCAATGCCATGATTTCCTGAACACTGATGTCACATAAAAGGCAAGAAGACCACTCCAAATACATAAAGTTGATGAGGTTTCAAATGCATCTTCTGACATTTGTGTCTTTCATCCTGTCCTCAAAATATCTGTTCTCTGTAATCACCTTCCTCATGAAGATGTTGCATAGCACCCTTTTATGCATGACCCACACAATGTGAGTCATGCAAGAAGAATTTATCTAAGGAATTTACATGGGGTCACATATATCTCTTTGGTGAATTCCTTTTTTTCTCTTATGCCTATAGATAATATTACCAAAACTTTGTTAACAGAAATCAGAAGACTTCTACAAATACAAATACAACAAATTTCTACATTTATTTAGCTATTTGGGATAAAGACCCCATAACTGGGACTATCCTAGCCAGACCAGTAGATACAATCACCTTACTTATTCCCTTATCAGTTTTGTTCCACTGCTAGCATAATGGAATCCCTGGACAACTATCCCTGAAATCAGATGAATAATTTTGAAGTACATACATTACAGCACAGTAGCAAATATTTTCCATTTGATATCTCAAAGTATTTTTTTCACTTAGTCTTTCTTTATATTTGGTTCTAGGACCTTTCTGTTTCAGCAATATACCCATCCTTTGACAGATGTGCATGGTGTTACATTCACTACCCAATGTTCTGTGGTCCTTGCTACCTTCAATAAGAAACAAATATTCCATTATAATTTTCCAAATTGCTGTTCATCTAGTCTATTTAGTGGGCAATTGACACACATGCTTTTGGAAGGATTGCTCTGATTTTTTGGATTCTGGAATTTTGGTGACCTGAGGCAGGATGTCAGTATTCATAGAACGGAAATAGTAAGAAAAAGCAGCTTCCCTTTGGACAGTGCTTGAAATATTTTATTTTACCTAAAGAAGGTAAAAAATTGTTGTCCCAAGGGTTATGGGTGAAAATGCATGGGCTTCATTCATTGGAACCCCACATGGGGTCTCAATGAATGAAATTACCACAGGGTTTTTGAGTTCTCTGTAAATCTTGCCTCTCCACCAAGAATAGGTTATAGGGGTGTCTGCTCCTCCTCTCATTTTCTCCTGTTCTTTCTAAGTGAAAAAAATCATTTATTCATCAAACACTGAGGAAGCAGTGTCTAAAATACAAGAGTTTCTCTTTGACTCAAGCATTGGAGAACACAAAAATAAGGCTTCTGTCTTGTATGAGGTGTTCCCGAAGAGAAACGGACATGAAAAAAGTCTGACAGAACCGGGAGTCAAACCTGGGTCTCCCAATTGGAATTTTCCTAGGTGCATGCCTTATCATGCCAAGTCACCTTAACCTTTTTCCTTGTATTTCATGTATAAAATTTAATGATATTATAACATTGCAAATGCAACAAATGAGTGATAAGCTTGCTCTGGTTTTGGGAAACCAGACAACTTTTCAATTCATTGAAAAGTTGTCTGATAACTTTGGAAAGCTGAATATTCCAAATGAGCATGTAACAATTGATGAGCCACTGATTCCATTCAAAGGTATGCATATATACCCAAAAAGCTGAAAATATATTGCATAAAAGTTTTTGCTTTAGCAGTTGCAAAAGCATTTGATTAATTTAAGTTTGAAAAATACATAATCGTTCACACAAAATAACTGAACAGAGAAGGAAATAAACCAGATCAGCTGGTAAAAAAGTAGGTAAGGCCTATAATTAGAAGTAATTAAAATGTTACCACTGTTAGTTGGAACATAAGCATCCCTCTTGTCCAATCCCTTTCATCAGAGTACAAATTGATGATTGCAAGCACTTTGTGGAAAAGAAATGTCAACTGACTTTCTTCCTAACTTAAGTAACTTTTTCACTAGAGATATTATGATGGAACCCTATGCTCCTGTGAGAAACAGAGCTGTGACACTGATCTCAAAGATGTATCAAAATGATAATATAAGCAAATAAACACAAATTCTAAAAAAACAGAAATAATACCAATGTATATACAACAAAACAAAAGGATGGTCAATAAATGCGATTAGCTTGGTAGGAATTATAGCATTGCCAGTAAAACAAAAAGATGGCCAATAGCTGCATAGTTTCCAGTTTTGTAATTTTGTCACAAGTTATAGCAACTTTCCTTTTTTGGTGACCTTTTTTTATCTTGGGGACTTCTTATAATCTTTAGAATATATCCTATGACATCAACCCTCATTTATCTATTCTTAACATGTCTAACTTATTTTAAGAATAAAATAACATGACATAAATAAATAGAATCATAAATTTTATATTATACTTATTTCTTTTCTATCATATAATTTCTGAGCTGATATTCCATTTATAAAATAAAATTTAATCTATTTCATTTTTAACTACTTTTTTAGCAATATTTTTCTTGTGTTAAGTGACTTTTCAGGGTGTATCTAAGGACATTTTCAAAAATAAATTGACATCTCTGATTAGCAGCATTCTTTCACTTTTTTAATGCTGCCCCTCTGATACATTCATAATTCGCAATACAAATGTTTCAAGAAAAATAAAGAGCAAGTTCATATGATAACTGTAAAAGGAACGATCAAGGAACATCAGATGTCAAGATTGCGAATCCAGTTTATTCTAAAGAATCTGTAAAAAGGACCTCAGAGAGAACATGAACCTGGAGACAAAGCCCATTTGTGTCGCCAGTTCCTTCAAAGAGAAGATTTAAATTTCGTCCAAGTAACAAGGACATAGGAAAGAAAAATAAAAGTGCCAATTATTATGGTTTTCTATGCAGAGAGCACACAATTATGATGATGAAAGAGAAGATAATAGCTAAGAAACAGTGAAAATAAATATGAATTTTTCGGCAATTAACTTCTTGTTCCTTAGTTATTTATCCTTTCAAAATCAATGTAGGTATATGCTATAATTTTAACTTTCTATTTATTCTTTATTAACATTAAAATTAAAATAACCTGTCATTTTTGTTAGAATTAAATTATAAGCCTGTGGTCCTAAAATACCCTATGATAATAATTAAGGAACGTTTTTTTAAATGTAATGAAGTGTTAAGGATCCAACATTTTATGGCAGAAATCCTTTCAGAGAAATTCTTCTAAAGGTAAGTAATAAGCTTTGGATTTGTCATTTCACCATATCTAATTACAAGGATATTATTCATGGAATTATTACAATTATTCTGTGCAGGAATATGTTATGGTACTATTTTACTATACTCTCCCTGTCAATTGAAATCAAGTTTTGCAGGTTGGGTGGCTTTCCAATGTTTGTATTATCATTTATCAAAGTTTTTTATATAATTGAAACTGGAAAACCGCCAACCCAATTAAAGTTTAGGTTAGGTTTAGGTTCTCAAAACAAACTGAGAAAATTAAGGAACAATGCTTAATTTATTAATATAAAGTAACAGGAAATAAAGTTCTTCCTAATCTGTAAATAATTACTGGATAACAAGAGCCTCTGAAATATTTGTCCTTATTGATAATTTTTATGTTCTTCCCTCTAAGCCACTATTACTCTTTTTTTACCACTTCAATGATAACTTTTCTATAAGTTAGATGAAGGAGATTTACTAATGCCCTGAGGAAAAGGTTGAAAGGAAATCTTAAGTTTTATGCAAAGGGATTTCTTGGCTATGAAATTAAAATATCGCAAAGAATTTGGAATAAGTAATAACATAAGAAGATACTAACCAAAACACCAGAGCCATGCCATCACTCCCAGGCAGTGGTATGTAAAGGGCGGCAACAGAAGCGTAGACAACTATTAATATTATTACAACAGCAATATTTGTTATTTACTCTGTGATACACATGACTTATCTAGGAAAGATTATGATGTGAAATTTATGACTGGCAAAGGATTAGAGGAAAGAACTATGGGTACTCAAGATGAGAAAGGAACATTTGTGCAGTGGATTTAATCGAAGAATTGGAATCAATAAAAAATTTTGAAGCACCGAGAATAAACTCTTCAGGTTTTGTTTGAAATATATATTTACCAGAGATTTGGTTAGACTCTTTTCTAATTCTCAAATAGCTTTGCTTTATTGACACTTCCAGATACTGATTCTGTTAAGATAATGATACTTAAAAGCAATGTGAATTATTACCTCATAATGACCATTCACTATGTCAGGAAACAGAATATGCATCATTAATTGCTATGGATGTTTTGTGGCCAATGTAAGCTGAGGAACAAAGTCTTAACACAAAGGCATTTCAAAGTCTTACAAAATAATTTTTACCTGCAAATCAGAGAATGTATGGTTTTGGTAATTAATTTTAAGGGTCAGCAAATTATGTTTGCTCCAGGGCGCAGATAGTCGAGGCATGGCTCTGTACAGCACAAAAAGAAGCCTTGAGGTCTTTTTCCATGGAGATCAAGGATTTTTCAAAATTTTAATTTGTCAGATCTGCCTCCTGATAAGCTACTCCTTCCAGAAGATTCTAGTTTAATTCCCAAGGAATTCCTAGTCATATGACTTTTCATGCACTACAATTTTTATCCCTTTCCTTGTATTCTAATTGAGTTTGAGAAATTCTTGGATACCTCCATTTGATACATTTTGTATCTTAAAACTTAGAATCATTAATTCATCACTCTTAAATGAAACTAAATTTAAATTATCTATAACATTTATTTTTTTCAGTCTTCACTAATGATTTATAACAATTAGACATTTATTTTATTGTCCTTTATAAAAGTGTTTTGTAGAAACTTCATGCATGGAAATACACTTTAAGCAACCATAAGTACACTTTCCCTGAATACCTGAATGATGAAATCACAAACTATCTTTCAAATGAGATTCAGAACAATAAGCACCTTAGAACAGATTCATCAAATAAATCTAATCAACATCATATAAAAATAATTTGGATTCTAAAAATTGCTTTTTCTCTTTAATATAAATGGAACACAAACATCCAATAAACACATTTCAGTTAAAAAGGCATGATTTTAAATGTGAATATAATAATCGCATCATAAAGAACATGACCCTTCAATAATAATATTATATTAAAAGAGATTTAAATAATCTCTAAAACAAAACACTACAAACACCCAATTTTAAGTTATTAAAAAAGGGAAATACAAAAATGGTTTAGCTTTGAAAAACATATTTACATATAAAATTACCCATACTCATTGGAAATCTTTTAAAAGTACTCCAAATGCCATTTATGGTGTTAGTTATACAAATGATGTATAAATTAACTTAAATGTGGAGAATGACAGGAAAATTTTCCATGAAGAAATTAATGGCTACCAAATTATATGAATTGGATGTTTTCAGTTTTCCCAATGATAGTGAAAGAGGTATCTGATTTATTTCCACAGGTAAAAATATAATGGACTGAGTCATATTCTCAAGGATCTGCATGTCTTCTCAACTGCAACACTGCACAGCCTCCAATTCTATTACATCCCTATCACAATGATGGCAATGAATTGTCAACTTTTACATCAAGAGATTACAACACCTATTCTATTGTCATTAAAAGATCTTCTCCCTCTAACTTCATTCCCTTTGTTATATCCAGACTTTTGATGACTCCTGCAATAGGTGCCTGCACCACCATTTCCATCTTCATAGCAGACAATACAACTAGAGCAGCTCCCTTCTCTACCTTGTCTCCAACATTGACCCTAATATCAATTACAGTGCCAGGCATTGGTGCACCAACCTGTCCCTTAACAGTCTTCACTGCCTTGGGATGGATATGAAGTTCCTGGAATAGGAAATAATTAGAAATTATACATTGTATGGTTATATAGTACCAATACAATTATACAGTATTCAGTGTTTACTTAATGGCACCTATTAAATGTAATGCTTATCTCAAATTTATACTTTAAACTTCAGATTATTCACATTTTGTTTTTATAAACTATATTTTAGTATTTAACTATAAATTGAAACAGTTTCAAAATACCTTACTATCTGAATGTCTTCAATACATTAAAACTATAAATTAAAAATGTTATTGTGAAATCAGAGGGCAATAGCATTTAATTATGAATATTGTATTGTGTGGAAGACCGTTCTTACCCACTTGACAAAGAATATCATGATTACAGATGTTACTAAAATTTAAGCCGAAACTTAAAAAATCAACCTTTTCTCTCTTTTCTCTTTTGAAGAGGTAGAGCCTTTGATATCCATTTGAGGAAAGCAATATATTCTATCTACATGTATTTTACATATATACCCTGCAAGCCTCACAAACAATCACCTTTTTGAGCAGTTTTCCCCTGTTTTCTATTGCTAACTTACTTCCTATCCATCTCTCAGACACTCATTCTTCCAAAGTTAACTGAAATTGTTCCCTTTTTTGATTGACTTTTGTTCCTCATATATATGTATGCACTTGTTGTGGTTTTGCGCCTGATGATGAACATGCAGTTTGAAACTAGTTGCCAGTGTAATAAAATTTCCTGTAGAATACTGCTTAGTCATTTTCATTCTCACCTAAATCTTTTAACTTGTAGAGATTCCCATCCTGAAGCATTTAAACAATGCTCACTGAATTCTTGTAACAGTTTTTTATGAGTTGTATTGCATTTCACTGTACCTTTTATAATTCTTTTCAGCAGGATACCACGCACTATATACATACTCAAGGTGAGGCCTAACTAACACAAAGTAACTGTTTTCTGCTCTTACAGATCATTCTCTTGGCAAATCCATGTTTATTAAGCGCTCAACCACATATATTGCAGATAAGGGTACTCCATGTACCAGTTATTAGTGAGGGTTAGCCCAAGATACTTCACTGATTCTGTTTTTGAAGAAGTTAATTACTGAAAACTTGTCTACATTGAACTTAAATTACTAATCATTACACCATTTCATAACACTATCTAAATCATTCAATAGGGTAAATCTATACTCTCTACTTTCTATGTCCTAATAAATTACAGTCATCATTCATTAATCTTACTCTGAGAATTCTTTATTCTACTTTCTATGTCCTAATAAATTACAGTCATCATTCATTAATCTTACTCTGANTGCCGTCTAGCTGAAACAGTGTACTACAGGATACAGAGATTTAATAGCTAGTTAATTTACCCATTTTCAATGGATATTTTACAAAAAATTATTTAAAATATTTTTCAAACAGCAGAAAAAATTCTCAAACTATAAAATACTTTTGGTACTTCATCATTGCCATAAATTTAAAGCCAGAGGCTTGAGATTAAAGATAAAATAAGTTCAAGCTCTTGATTGCAGTGCAGATTTGGTATATTTAAAAGAAAGAGCATTATTGCAATCAACTTACTCATTGGAATCTCAGGAACATGAGGTTTTATCTCAGCTGGTTTCAGTCCTGTAGCAAGTGGAGTTAACGGCCCATTGACTAGCACTGTGCCTAAATAATTTAATAACTTTTGTGCCCTGTTCTGAGTTGGTTGGAACTGGAAGAGCTGGGGGTTTTCATCAATAAAATAAGTATCCACAGTTCCATTCAAAAATTTCTGATTTTCTAGGACATTCAGCAGGAATGGAATGTTAGTCTGTAATATAAAATATTAACTGAGATAAGTTACATTATGCTATCTAAGGATGTTTTCTAAAGGTAAGATGAATGGATGCAAAGGATGCCTACAAAGATATTTAAAAACATTTCATAATTTTTGAAGCATCAACAAAACAACTTACAAATCATGATACACATATACCAGTCTCCTAATGTTTCAGAAGTACAGGCAATTATTGAGAAAATATAACTGTTTTCAAGAACTAAAGGAGGGTTATAGAAAAAAAGTTCTGTGCGCCCTGTTTCAGCATCACTTTACATAATTGTATTTAGACTCACACTTTAGTGAAAGTGAATATAAAATAATTTATAGATCTTTGATGAAAATCTAATTTAATTAATTTAATGAAAGTAATTTAGGGAAAATTTAAATAAAATTCTGCTCATGCATGGTGTAACACAAAAAATACTATTTAAATGGTAAAACTGCATTGTTAACTTTTTGTTTGACAATGTATGTAATTCTACACACTCCATAGATGCTATTCATGAGAGAATTTATGCATAAGAAAAGCAGTTTACAATCTCAAGTAGAAGGGAAAGTTACTGTCAGCAGCATGTAAGATAGCGTAAGACACTTAATGAATCTACCAAGAGTTATCAATTCACATTAATTATCCAGATTCCTTTAATAACTCACAAAATTGGTAAAACCAAGACAAAGACATCTTTAAATACACTCTACTGAGTAAAATAATGAGCATGAAGCTTGTACTTACTTTGACTCCTCTAACTCTGAACTCCCTGAGAGCTCTATTCATTTTGGATGATGATGCTTGCAGATCAGCAGCATGCGCAATTACTTTTACCAACAATGAATCATAGTATGGTGAAATAAGTGCACCTGCAAATGCAGATGCTCCATCAAGTCTAATACCCATTCCCTCTCCACTTCGGAAAACCTAAAATAAGATAATAGAGACTACATTCAAATCACAATTTTCACCAGCTGATGGAAAACTATGCTAAGTTTTTAAAGTTTAAAGTAATTATGCATCTCAACAGAGACATAATTGAGAAGAAGTAGAACTAAAGCAACATGGCTGTTAAAGTAAAGAATTGCTAAAAATATAGTTTTGCAGAAGCAGGTAGATTTTCTTTTCACTTACAGCCAACGAATCCGCAATATTTTCAGGCAGTGTGGTACTTATTTGTAGAAGAGTTTACCATATCTGTTTAATAACAACCCAATGAAGAACTTTAGTAACAATATATTCTCTCAAAAATATTATACAAAAGGCAATTTTATTTAATGCATTTTGATCTTGTAATTTAGGCAACATAACTTCAGGACGTGAGCCAACATGTATTTAATTAAAGTTAAAGAAACCAAAGATACTATGAGAACCAATACATGCTTTTAGATACCAAATTTACATGTATTCAATCAACATTTCTTACTAACATGTTTACCTTGGAAAGATATTATGCTGAAAAATATTTTATAATTTTTGTATTATTTGTTAAATTTGAATTTTCAGTTTCAGAATGTTAGGAACTACATTGTTATTTTCTTTAGACAAGTCTCCCTTATACATTCATATAAATTATAAAAAAAATAAATCATTGCTCCTCAACATTTTGTCTGTGAGCTCCCAGAGGTCTCTGCTTTATACATGTAAGACCTGCAGGTTTATGTATGAAATAATAATAGCATAATAAATAGTAAATCTAACTTAACAGGTCAGATGAAAGAAGATTTTTTCTTCAAGATTGAGAAAAGAAGTATCACTAATTATTTTAAGTCCAATCAACTAATTACCTCAATTCTTCCAGTGTCTGGCTGGAAATTTTTTGCAGGGTCTTCAGTAGTCACACGGCATTGAATGGCATAACCCTGAGGTATTATTTTATCTTGCTTCATGCCTAATTCATCTAAAGTCATCCCTTCAGCTATGCGGATTTGGGACTGCACCAAGTCAATCCTAGGTAAAAATTAAGCTTTTATTAAAAGGGAGAAGCTGAGAGAATCAGCCTACCTCCTCAGTACTTGGAATGATTTTTGGTATGCAACCTATTTAAAATTATCCAAACTAGAATAATTCTGCATTCTGTTTATAATTTTCATATTACAGTAGTATTTATCAAAACAATATACTTTTTGCTACAGGATTTCATTAATAGTATATTTGTACCAATTCAATACACCAAACTGAAAGGGAAAAAATGTATCAATCTCAAAAAATGATTTAGGTGTCACACAAACCTTGAAGATGCACATACAGCCTATGATCTGTGATTCAAGGACTCCTAGGTTTCCCACTCCTAAACTAAACTCACTGACCCACTGCTAACAAAGCACTAATTGGTTCCCAGCAAAATATCACAAACAAAATTTTACCTACCCTGTGATTTCCTCTGTTACAGTATGCTCCACTTGCAACCTTGCATTGACTTCTATAAAATAGAAGTTCCCAGCCTCATCCACTAGAAATTCCACAGTTCCTGCATTCTCATACCCCACACTCCTAGCTAATTTCACAGCATGCTCTGTCATTTTGTCTCGTACCTAAGAAAGTACAAAATATTTTATTAATTCTTGAACATTTTCAGAACAAACTGTTATTTTAAAACATTGGTATAGTTAAAAATCATTTACATTTAAATCATGATTCTATTTATAGCATTAAAATTTTTCAGACATCTAATATACATAATCTGCCAATGCCGTCTAGCTGAAACAGTGTACTACAGGATACAGAGATTTAATAGCTAGTTAATTTACCCATTTTCAATGGATATTTTACAAAAAATTATTTAAAATATTTTTCAAACAGCAGAAAAAATTCTCAAACTATAAAATACTTTTGGTACTTCATCATTGCCATAAATTTAAAGCCAGAGGCTTGAGATTAAAGATAAAATAAGTTCAAGCTCTTGATTGCAGTGCAGATTTGGTATATTTAAAAGAAAGAGCATTATTGCAATCAACTTACTCATTGGAATCTCAGGAACATGAGGTTTTATCTCAGCTGGTTTCAGTCCTGTAGCAAGTGGAGTTAACGGCCCATTGACTAGCACTGTGCCTAAATAATTTAATAACTTTTGTGCCCTGTTCTGAGTTGGTTGGAACTGGAAGAGCTGGGGGTTTTCATCAATAAAATAAGTATCCACAGTTCCATTCAAAAATTTCTGATTTTCTAGGACATTCAGCAGGAATGGAATGTTAGTCTGTAATATAAAATATTAACTGAGATAAGTTACATTATGCTATCTAAGGATGTTTTCTAAAGGTAAGATGAATGGATGCAAAGGATGCCTACAAAGATATTTAAAAACATTTCATAATTTTTGAAGCATCAACAAAACAACTTACAAATCATGATACACATATACCAGTCTCCTAATGTTTCAGAAGTACAGGCAATTATTGAGAAAATATAACTGTTTTCAAGAACTAAAGGAGGGTTATAGAAAAAAAGTTCTGTGCGCCCTGTTTCAGCATCACTTTACATAATTGTATTTAGACTCACACTTTAGTGAAAGTGAATATAAAATAATTTATAGATCTTTGATGAAAATCTAATTTAATTAATTTAATGAAAGTAATTTAGGGAAAATTTAAATAAAATTCTGCTCATGCATGGTGTAACACAAAAAATACTATTTAAATGGTAAAACTGCATTGTTAACTTTTTGTTTGACAATGTATGTAATTCTACACACTCCATAGATGCTATTCATGAGAGAATTTATGCATAAGAAAAGCAGTTTACAATCTCAAGTAGAAGGGAAAGTTACTGTCAGCAGCATGTAAGATAGCGTAAGACACTTAATGAATCTACCAAGAGTTATCAATTCACATTAATTATCCAGATTCCTTTAATAACTCACAAAATTGGTAAAACCAAGACAAAGACATCTTTAAATACACTCTACTGAGTAAAATAATGAGCATGAAGCTTGTACTTACTTTGACTCCTCTAACTCTGAACTCCCTGAGAGCTCTATTCATTTTGGATGATGATGCTTGCAGATCAGCAGCATGCGCAATTACTTTTACCAACAATGAATCATAGTATGGTGAAATAAGTGCACCTGCAAATGCAGATGCTCCATCAAGTCTAATACCCATTCCCTCTCCACTTCGGAAAACCTAAAATAAGATAATAGAGACTACATTCAAATCACAATTTTCACCAGCTGATGGAAAACTATGCTAAGTTTTTAAAGTTTAAAGTAATTATGCATCTCAACAGAGACATAATTGAGAAGAAGTAGAACTAAAGCAACATGGCTGTTAAAGTAAAGAATTGCTAAAAATATAGTTTTGCAGAAGCAGGTAGATTTTCTTTTCACTTACAGCCAACGAATCCGCAATATTTTCAGGCAGTGTGGTACTTATTTGTAGAAGAGTTTACCATATCTGTTTAATAACAACCCAATGAAGAACTTTAGTAACAATATATTCTCTCAAAAATATTATACAAAAGGCAATTTTATTTAATGCATTTTGATCTTGTAATTTAGGCAACATAACTTCAGGACGTGAGCCAACATGTATTTAATTAAAGTTAAAGAAACCAAAGATACTATGAGAACCAATACATGCTTTTAGATACCAAATTTACATGTATTCAATCAANTCTTCATTCTACTTTCTATGTCCTAATAAATTACAGTCATCATTCATTAATCTTACTCTGAGAATTCTTGGAATATAATCAACTATTTTTGGACCTCAATCAAAGTGACAACATCAGAAGCTTAAGGTTATATAGGCTCAAAGTGTCACTATATCATTTGGCTTTGTTCAATGTTTTCACCAAATCTGCATACATTTCCTTGCATTCATCCCACCCGAGCTGTCAGTAGTTGATGGTAACCTTATGTTAGATACTTAGACCTATATTTTGGCTAAGGTGTCTTTTACAACAGAAATTTGGAAGCTTTAGCAAGACCTGCTTCATTGTTGGAAGTCTGTGAAATAGAATTATCTATCTCTTAACAAAATATTGGTTCTGATAATGCAGTTGGCAATGTGCTATCCATCTCTATAACAGGCTCACCCTCTAGTGACAACACTATGATAATAAGGCAGAGTTAAAAAAGATATTTTCATGTATCTACTGGCTAAATGTTTTTAATTGATTCAGAAACATGTTTATGACTAATACAGTAATTTTATATTAGTGATATACAGTGATATTTAATGTCTAACAAACAATATTGACTTGTCATATATGCACAGTGTATGCCTTTTGATAAAAACTATTGTTAGTATTACTATTATTCGAACAATCAGTGTGCATCATTTGCAGAATTATAAATTACTTAGTGCAAAATTTTTTATTAATCTATTTTTAACAGCAGTATTATGTTGGCTCAACAGTTAATCCTTGGATAAATTAAATTAGAACATATTTTTTTAATGAAAATCATTACCTTAACTGCTTCTTTGTCCTTTATGAAAACAGACCGAAGCTGTCCATTGAGTTCAAAGAAAACTTCCCTTTCACCATTTGCTGTAAGATCCTCTGCCATTGCCAGTGTCTTGATACCAAGTGTTTTTCCTTTCTCAATTGTTACCTGCAAAAATTAAGTGATGAAAATATTTTATTCCTATTCCTTACAACCTCTAACAGTAAGCTAAAATGCCATTATTCAAGTCTACATTGTCTTACCTCAAACTCTTCTCCAACCTTAGGTCCAGTAAGGAAAATTCTAGTGTCTAGTTTATCAACTGGTCCAAAACGTTGCCTGAAGTCAAAGAACTCATCACATACTTCTGGGTATAATGCAGAACTTAAAACATCTTTATGAGAGACTTTTCCAAACTTCTCTACCAATTCTTCTTTTAGTTTATCAAGATCCATTGGTGGCATTGTAGCACCAGGTCTGCCTTCCACTCTAGGAAGTCCCTTCAAGACCTTAAATTGAAATTAAGATAATTAAATGTTGACTTACTCAAAATGCACTAAGATGCACAAAAAATATTGAATTGCTGATGTATACTATACCTTTGACCTGAATGGCTCAGGGAATCCACCATGAGGAGTTCCAATGTAGCCTTGCAGAAATTCAACAACAGACTTTGGGAAGCTGAGCTCCTCTGCTTTTTCCTCAACTTGCTCAGCAGTTAACTTATTTTGAACCATAAACTGTGCTAGATCTCCAACTACTTTAGATGAAGGAGTGACCTAAAAATTTGTCTCCTATTAAATGCATATCCTAAAAATGGTTTCAGACAAATCTACAATAATAATTATGGCCAAAACTTAAGTTTAAGCACTTTTGCTCAAATATAATTATGGAAAATAAAAAGAATAAACAGAAGTAACAATCATAAAGAAAAAAACATGGATTCAAACCCAGATCCATCACTAGTTGCTGACCCATTGCTAGTTGCACCAGATCCATCACTAGTTGCATGAAACTGATCTGCAAGATCAGTTTCATGCAACTAGTGATGGATCTGGTGCAACTTAATGAGATTTAGTAAGCAAGGCAAGTGCTTCTTCCAAATATGCAGCATTATCTGAATCAGCAGTCCTCATTGAGGTAACCAGCCAATGGTGGTGGAGTGTGGATTATCTCACAACTACTCCCAGTCCCTTAAAACTTTTCACATCTATTTATCTTTTGTATATTATTGGATGTATACCTTTTTGTGCTAATGAACCTTAAATCCTTTCCTTGTATTTGTGAAATTTTGGACAATATGGGCAAATAGCAAAGGCTTCATGAATTTAATGAAAACCTGTGACTCGATCTTAAGTCATGGCACAGATTCATAGAATATCTTGAAGATGATCTAAGTTTGAAGATATAATCGAGTAGTGTTTAACTTCAAAGCTGAATGTAGTATAAATTTGAACTCTGAACTTTTTTTTACCTTGATTATGTCCCCAAGCAAAAGATTAGCTTCTCTGTATGCCTTTTTCACATCCTCAAAGAAATCTCCAAGTCCCAGAGAGTAAGCTTGGAACTGTAGGTTTGTATACTGACCACCAGGTATTTCATTTATATATACATCTGCATTTCCTGATTTCATTGTAGTAGCACACTCAAATGGAGCATATAGTGTTCGGGTCTGTTCCCAGTAAGCTGAGTATTCACTCACATCCTTCAAGTTCAAACCTAAAAAATGAACAAAGGGTTCCAATTCATTTACCTCCAAAATTGTTGGATACATTTTTACCAAATTAAACAATGTGACTTGTATTTTTGCTTAAAAACGATAAAAGATTACACTAAAAGTATCTTCAAATAAATATTTTAGCAAAAGGTATGACACTCAACCAAAATGATCAATTCCGGCATTCAAAGCAGACATGCAAGATATTTTACATCTACTAAAACATTATTAATGAAACAAATTCCCTTCAAAGAGAAAAAGCATGAACGGTCAGTAGCATAGCATTTTTTATACATAAGATCTGAAATAAAATTGATTTGTAGATTTAATTAGGCAGCTGTTCTATGATGGCTGATGAATCTAAGTACAATAATTAGAAAATAACTTTATCAAAAGAAGTTAAATACATAAGTCATTTTATACAAAAAACAGATGCTACCAGTTACAGATGTGTGNATGATTCTATTTATAGCATTAAAATTTTGCAGACATCTAATATACATAATCTGCCAATGCCGTCTAGCTGAAACAGTGTACTACAGGATACAGAGATTTTAGGTATAAAAATGCTCCTAGGTCCAATCCTGCATTTAGACCAGGGTCTGAAAACAACAGGAAAGTTCTCTCTGATGCCTGAAGATGTAAACTTGGCAATTGAAATATGAATTGAGTGATTCTTTGAAAGCTGATAATCCCAGAATTCTCATTACTTCTAGAACCTGGTCTTGATGCAGATCTCTGACATATGGATTTAAGACCATCTTTAGACTTCTAATTCATTAGTAGCCATGTTCAAATTTCTTTCCTTAACCATTAAGATATAGATATTACTTTCTTAACATAGAAAGAAAACAATATAATCTATTTCATTACTACAATATAATCTATTTTAGTACTACCAATGGAAATAGGGTAATATAAATTTGAAGGACCCCATTCAGGAATAAGAGGATTATGCATAATAGAAACCAGAGAAACCAGTACCTGATCATTTATAAAAATTATCATGACCTATAAAAATGTGCTTTGAAAGGAGTTAGATTTTTCTCAGACATCTATAATTGAAAAACAATGGTTATCAAATTCTGCTAACATTAAACTAATTCTACTCACCTTAGCATCAAGATTAGGTGCTGGTGCAATTTCTACCACCTTTTGGTGACGCCTTTGAACTGAACAGTCTCTCTCATACAGATGCACAACATTTCCTGCCTTGTCTCCCAAAATTTGTACCTCTATATGCCTTGGTCTTTCAATAAACTTTTCTATGAACATTGCTCCATTTCCAAAAGCAGCTGCTGCCTCAGAACTTGCACGTGTGAACATTTCCTCAACTTCCTAATTGAAAGAAAAAATTACATAGGCATAAGATCACTTTAAAATTAAAGCAGTCAACATAAGTACCATTTTGTTAACAAAACTATAAAAAATTAAATCTTCAGAAATCCAGGTTAGTCATGTTTTAAGAAGGGGGGAGAAAAAATCTCACCTCCATCTTCCTCACTACCCTCATCCCTCTGCCTCCACCTCCATATGCAGCTTTGAAAATAACTGGAAGACCATGTTTCAAACAAAACTGCATAGCTTCATCAGAGGTAGTCACTGGACCTGGTGTTCCTGGCACAATTGGAACACCTGTAAAAGAAAAACCAAATGTTCAGAAATTCTGAAGCAGAACCATTTTAATAAAGCTACAAAATATATGGATATCCGATTTGTGATAAGTTTTCCATTTATATCAATCAAAAGTCTCAAACCTAAAAGAAATTGTGTGTCTTTATATGTACCATCAATGCTTAATATTATTTGTAAACAGAATAAATAGTATAAAAATAAGATTTCAACACTATATGAACTGAAAAATCATCTATTTTCAGTACTTGGATGTTACTTCCACGTTACCAAATATCTAAGCAAAATTTTCTTTCTTTCAAAGTACTAAACAGCATTAAGCATGCCAAGCCATGTCACACAATGAGGACATCTCTCTGAGGTATATAAATATATTACTTTCTATTTTTAGTACTTTCCTCAAAATTACTTGATAATCTATATTATGGAAGATTCAATTCAACCCCCAAAAAGTACTGATAAAGAATGGCAATCTGTTCTTACTGCTGTGGGATTGAGTTACCTGCGTTAATGGCAGCCTGTCTAGCTGCTACTTTATCACCCATTTGCTGCACAACTTTTGGAGAGGGACCAATGAAACGAATCCCAGATTCAGTACAGGCTTGAGCAAAGTCTGATCTCTCAGACAAAAAGCCATAACCTGGGTGAACTGCATCCACATTATTTTCCTGAGAATTTAAAAACATAGCTATGAAATTATAAATTCAATTTTTAAAATTGACTGTAATTGATATTTTCTCCCAAAAAACTTCTGAAACAAAAGTAAAAGATAATAAATTTATGAGCTTCTTTCTCCTTAAAAAAGGAGTGATAAATTTATACATTTGAATGTCTTTGGCTTTCTTAGATATATCATGGAATTTATATTTATAAAATACCAATCAGAAATATAGCTCAAACAGATTCTATTGAAGATTTTACAATTGCATAATAATGAGTCAATTCAAAAAGGAAAAAATGAATCCAGATATTTAAGTAATTTCAACAATATTAAATAGTGGTGTGCATAGTCTTACCCTTGCAACTCTTATAATTTCAGGTATATTCAGATATGCTTCGACAGGTGGAAGTCCTTTTCCAACTAGATAAGATTCATCAGCCTTTTGTCTGTGCATATGCATTTTATCTTGTTCAGAATAGATTGCTACAGAACGAATCCCTAATTCAGTGCATGCCCGAAAAACACGAATAGCTATTTCTCCTGTGTTGAATAAAATGAGAATGATAAATTCTTTAATTTACCAGAAACATGCAAAATCATTCCACAAACATTACAAATGCCAATTAACCCATNATTTTCTTATACCAAATATTGGAAGATTCCACAATCTCATGCTTAATTTTGAAAGAGTTTCAGATCATTGAGCAATGAAATCACCTCATTACAAATTAAAGTCCAAATGTAAAAAAATCATAAAAATTTTCTTAAAATCTTTTCATACAAATTCATTTGTAATAATTTATGTATTTTACTAAGTGTTGTCTAACCCAAAGTTTAATTCATGCAATAGAATATTGGCTAACCCATATTGGCAGATGCCATCATGAAAGCTTTACAAATATGAATCACCACAAAAATCATATCACATTAGTTCACTAGAAAAATACCTAACAGGAAAATTGAAAAAACTCCATGAATACCCTCGAGTCAAATTAAATATTATTTAAAACGGCACTACCTTAAGGGATGAAAACACCTAAATTACAGGATAATACTACTTATCTTTTGTTTGAAAATAAATATTTTCTAATTTTAATGAGATATCAGTATCAAAGATTTGCAGAAGAAATGATAAAATTTGCTAAACTTTCAAGTAACTGAAATATTTTCTTATCAAACAGACATTAAATTGAATGTGTGAAGCAATGATTGAAGTTTTTGAATGGCATTTTCATGGTCAATCTGTTCAAAACATCACTTGATCATGTTTAGATACTTTATAGAAACTACAAAGTGTAACTGAAAAAGCTATATGATATGATTTATTACACTCAATTTCTCAAAAACTTATAGTTCTAAGATAAAAGCTTACACATGCTAATACTGGAAAAATTATAATCTACAAGACCCAGCAATATCTTAAAGATTTTGAATAGTTATGTGAAAATTTTACCCTCTTGTTAATCCAATAATCATCTTCTCCTGTTTATCAAAAATTAAAGAGAAAAAGAAAATATTGATCAATTAGCTAAACATACAAGACTACTAACCATTTCAGATTATTGATGCCAAAGTGCAAAAATAATTCATCTCATTACGATGCCTTTGCATATTCAGCAATCAAAATTAATTAGTTAATAAAAGGTTCAACAATCTAAGGTAGTAATACAGGGAATTCAATATAGGGCCTATCAAGTAAATTACTACCAAGATGGTTGTTTATGATTCTTCATGCTCAAATTAGAAATATTAGTTCTATTCCAACATGGATGATATACCACAATATTTTAAATGTGTACTTTGACATTCCATTTCTATCACAAACAGCATAGTTTGTACCAATATAATTCTTCGCTGTCACATTGCATAATTACAGAAGGAGATGAACATTCATTTGAAGCACTTGAACCACAGGGTAGTACTAACCTACATCACCATCGTCATCACTCTCAACAGAAGACACAGCAGGTCTTGCACCTGAAATTTCTGGAGTTAAAAATCTGCATACTCATAAAAATGTGCATACAATAAATTAAAATATAATAAGCCACATGCAAATGGATTTTATAACAACGGATTCCAAATTAGAGGTAAAAATAACAATACAGACTAAGTACAATAATTAGAAAATAACTTTATCAAAAGAAGTTAAATACATAAGTCATTTTATACAAAAAACAGATGCTACCAGTTACAGATGTGTGTTCATTCATTACATGTGGTTATTCACCAAATTAGCTTTACATCATTGCATCTATAAAATATTTTTTTTAACTAATGAAATATTGCAGTAAAGCACAAATACAAATTAAGCTTTCATGTGGGTCAAGCCTCTGAAAGAGAAGAATGACAAGTTTCTTAAAGATTGTTATGAGTTAAAATTAATCAAAAGAACAGTAGAACTGATATTTTAACACTACGAAGGCAGAAACTATAAATGCTAAATTTAATCATTTATATTAATGCATCGTTTGATGTTGCTAATAATTATGCAAATGCAGCATAAATGTGGTGTACATTGCCATTATTGCCACTTTCTTACTTCCATTAAGATATGGTAGATTTATGACTAAACTAAATACTTAATTGTCTCACTTTGATGAGTCTTAGTTTTTAAAATCATTATGCACTGATAAAAATTATTACCATTAACTACTTTCATGGCCCTATTTTAGCAAAATAAATTATTTTCTAGAAGTTTCTTAATACATCTTTTAGACAAAGAAAGATAATGGAATAAGGAGAAGATTCCAGAGATGCAATACATAACATTAATCCATTTCATTACAAAATCACATTACATTATTTCACACATTAGAAGCTAGTCAAAGAATATATTAAAATGTCATTCAGATAAAGGGGAAACTCTTTTATATTCTAGATGTAGATAATTTACTAATCAATTTATCTTGAGATGAATATATTGTTAAGATTTGAAAAAATGTCTACTATAGTATATTTAGTAACTTTTAACTACATGTAATAATATTATAAAATTAATGATAATATGTATCATATATACCAGCAAATAGATCTAATATAATATATACAAGCAAAAAAATGATATAATATATACAAGCAAAAAAAATGATACACCAACACACCCACATAAAAGATGCAGCAAGGTTTTGGGACTGTATTCTTGATCTATTATAATAATTACCATGAAAATTTTATATCCTCCTCTAAAATGCATCCTGATTTTTAACAAAAATGCTAAATAAACATTAAATTAAAAATTTCCATGCACATAACTATATAGACTATGCATAATAAAGCTTGGAAACAGTATAAAATTTTTATGGTGTGCCTTACTGCAATACCCATTTTAAAAATTCAGATTGAGTGCTTCATAATCAGGTAGATAATAGTCATCATTTGGAAGAGGTTGAAATTATTACCGTATTTTCTGGTAAATAAAACACACCTACTAGATAACACGCATTTTTAAAATCTCTTCACTGTGATAATGTATAGATAAAACATATTTCAAAAATTTCTTCTGTGATAAATTCATTGATAATGCACATTTCAAAATTTTTATGTTGACAAGAATGTTTTTTCACTACTGTAATATTTATGATAATTACTCTTGTATTTCGAATGGAATTATTTGATTAAGTTAACATTTACAATATGTTGGTTGAAATAAAATTGCCCTAGTGCCTAAGTATATACTCTGTGACTTCCGCAATATATGATATGTGTTGTTTAGTCATTTATTTCTGAGTTCAATATTCAAGTTATTCAATAAATTTGATTAATGACATTAATTTGATACCTCTGTAATTGGCACATTCCTGAACATCTCCCTTTCCTTTATATATTGGTACAAGTATACTATTCCTCCATTCCTCGGGTATTCTTTCTTGATGGGCTATTTTCTTCATGAGATCCCAAAGGGCATCAACTCCCTCCCTTCCTAGACTTTTCCATACTTCTGCTGGTATTTGGTCCACTCCCACCGCTTTTCCATTTTTCATCTTCCTCAGTGCACCTTCCACTTCTGCTTTGCTGATGTCCTGTACCACTCCTTTGCTAGCCTCTCCGTCCTCATGGTGCCCCCTTGGGTTCTCCTCATTCAGTAGTTTGTGGAAATATTCTTTCCACCTACTCCGGATCTTATCATCTTCTCGTAATACCACTCCTGATGTGTCCTTCATTTGCCTAATTGATGTTATATCTTTC